>JAABKJ010001600.1:0-30206 GCA_011634705.1 Andricus grossulariae
AAAAGATAGACGGGAATTTAGATTAACAAAGACAGAAAAAGATTGACATGAATAGATCAAGGATAGAATGAGATAGAAAAAGATAGACCTTGATAGATGTAGCATATGATGAGATAGAGAGTAGTATATGATGAGATAGAGAAGAGGATATTGAAAAAGATAACCGGGAATTTGGATTAACAAAGACAGAAAAAGGTTGACATGAATAGATCAAAGATAGAATAAGATAGAGAAGAGAGCATTGTAAAAGAGTAAATTTAAATTGACAAAGAGATAGAAAAGGATAGACGTTGATAGATGTAGTATATGATCAGATAGAGAAGAGGACATTGAAAAAGATAGACGGGAATTTAGATTAACAAAGACAGAAAAAGATTGACATGAATAGATCAAGGATAGAATGAGATAGAGAAGAGAGCATTGTAAAAGAGTAAATTTAAATTGACAAAGAGATAGAAAAAGATAGACGCTGATAGATGTAGGATACGATGAGACAGAGAAGAGGAAATTAAAAAAGATAGACGGGAATTTAGATAGAGAGATAGAAAAAGACTGACGTGGATAGAGAAAGGATAAGATAAGATAGAAAAGACGGTATTGAAAAAGATAAACGTGAATTTATATTAACAAAGAGATAGAATGGGATACATTTTCTCTATCTCCTTCTATCATAAGGATTCAAAATTATTCAAAAAGATAGGATCTCTATCTTTTTGCTTCCAACAGATGTCTTCCGGCCCATCAGTGATTTAGCGATTCAGTGACCCATGCGCAGTCCACCCCTGATTGTTGCAACATTTCAGCAAAATTGCAAAACAATATTGATTGCGAGAAGATTCAAATATTGCAGCAACATTGCTGACATATTTTGTGCTGCTAAAGTTTATTAAAGTATAAATTAATAAAAGCAAACATACCGGCATGTCATCTGACAAATCATTTTTCAAGACATCATAAACAATAGGCTTGTGTGGTTTTGGCCTTGGTGGTGGTCCAAAGTCCATGCTGTCGCAAACAACCTTAGCCAAATCAGTCCACTGAGCGCCACCTTCTGATTCGGAATAATCTTCAGCCATGGCGTAGTTGCTGATGTACTTCAGGCTTTCGATGGGAGTAACACCATGTTCAATCAACCATTGAATAGCTTCGTTGAAATCCTGATCACAATTCAAAGGATTTTGGGAAATATCAAAACCAGACATTTTGGGAGTTGCTCTCAGTTCTTCTATCGTGATTCTCTGAAGGCGGTTTCCACGAACCGACAGGAATCTAAAATAGATAATAGGTATAAATCATAATTACATTCTGCAAAAGGTAATTTTCTATTGAGATAGCAGATTGTATTTGAAGTAGATAGGCAGGTGAAGTTCTAAGTGAAGATTCCTACATTACCGACTTTGAGACCATTCGACAGCTAAAGTGGTTCATGTCTGCGTTAAGTTGCTATAATCAGGGTTGCTACAAAATCCCAACTTCAAAATTCCGAAATAAAATTTTCTTTTATGTATCTAAACAACTTAATACCTTGGAGATGAATAATGTTAATGCAAAAGTATGTTTGTTTTCAAAGAGTGAAGTCTTGCTGTTTGAGGAATTGGAAGGTCTTAAGGCCATGTGACGAGTGGGTCACGTGACCGGCTTCCTACCTTGCCAACACTTTTTTTTATTTGTAAATCTATTTTCACACAAATAGCCATATCGAGTTGAGAATTTGGGATAATAAATAAGAAGCACTAAGAAACGCGGCTCGGGTTCTAAATTTTTATAATCATGAAAAAAGGTTTTTGTAAATAATTTTTTTTTGTTGCTTTTTTCATAATTATAACAATGTAGCAGCAGAGCTGCGTTTCTTAGTGCTTCTCATTTATTATTTCAAATTTTCAACTCGATGTGGCTATTCGTGTGAAAATAAGTTTACAAATTAAAAAAAATGTCGGCAAGGTAGGAAGCCGGTCACGTGACCCACTCGTCACATGGCCTTAAGTAAGAAAAATTTTTACAAAAAAAAGTCTACATATATTACAACTCAGAGGTATTGCATTTTCAACAATATAGATCTACTTTAAACCAAATAGTTTATATTTTAATCAAATAGATAAATTTCCAACCATGGAGATTATTTTCTACCAAGAAAGACGAATTTTCAACAAAATAGTTCAATTTTCAACCAAAAAAATTAAATTTCAACTAATGAGATTACTTTTCTACCAAAAAGACGAATTTTCATTGAAATACATGCATTTTCAAACAAATAGTTGAATTTTTAACCAAGAAGATTAAACCATTAACAAAAAAGACGAATTTGCATGCAAATAGCGGAATTTTCAACAAAAAATCGAATAGTCACATTATCAATAAAAAAATTATATTTTAATAAAGAAAAACGAATTTTCAACCAAAGAAATTAATTTTCAACCAAGAAGATAAATTCTTAAACAAGAAGATTAATTTTTTCAACTAAATATTTCAACTTTTACGCGAAGAAAAGTATTTTAGCTAAAATTATGAATCTTCAACAACAACAACAACAACAAAGAATTTTCAATTATAAAATAACAATTTTCTATCAAAGCTGGAATAGTTAGATTTTCAACAAAAAAAGAGGTTTAAACTAAAATGAAGAATTATCACACAAAGAAATGAATGTTAAACAAAATAGTTGAATTTTAAACCAAATAAATGAATTTTCAACAAAAAAAATAAATTTTGAAGCAAGAAGATTAATTTTCTACCAAAGTAAGATGAATTTGTAGGAAAGTACATAAATTCTCAACAAAATAGTTCAACTTTTACCCAAACAAAAGTATTTTCAACTTAAATGATGAATCTTTAACAACCAAAAAAGAATTTTCAACCAAATATTTTAATCTTCAATCAAAAAACAACAATTTTCAACCAAGGATGGAATAATTAAATTTAAAAAAAAGAGTTTTAACTAAAATGATAAATTGTCACACAAAAAAAATGAATTTTTAACCAAGTATTTCCAATTTCAACTAAGTATAGAAGAAGAATTTTCAACCAAATAGCGAAATTTTCAACAAAAGATGGAATAGTTAAATTAAAAGTTAAAATTATATTTTAATAAAGAAAAACGAATTTTCAACCAAATAGTTGAATTTTAAACAAAAGAAATTAATTTTCAACCAAAAAGATAAACTTTCAAGCAAGAAGATTAATTTTCTACCAAAGTAAGATGAATTTGTAACAAAATACATAAATTCTCAACAAAATAATTCAACTTTTACCCAAACAAAAGTATTTTCAACTAAAATGATGAATCTTTAACAACCAAAAAAGAATTTTAAACCGAATAGTTGAATCTTCAAATAAAAAAGAACAATTTTCAACCAAGGATGGAATAATTAAATAAAAAAAAAAGAGTTTCAACTAAAATGATAAATTATCACACAAGGAAAAATGAATTTTTAACAAAGTATTACCACTTTCAACTAACTAGTTGAATTTTGAACCGAAAAAGATGAATACTCAGAAAAAATAGTATTAGTTGTTACCAAAGAAGATTACAATTTTAAACACAAAACAGCTGAATTCAAACAAAAAAAGACGATTTTTCAACAAAATAGTTGCATCCTCAACCAAAATTTTCAATCCCAAAGTATAAATTTTCAACACGAAAGTTAATTTTCAACCAAATACTTGAATTTTTAACCAAAATAGATGAATTTTCAATTAAATAAGATCGATTTTCAACCAAACATGGAATAGTTCATTTTTCAGTTCAAAAAATTAATTTTCAACCAAAAAAATTAGTTCCAAATGAGCAAGTTTGAAGAAAAATTATTTTTTTTACAAAGTATTTTCACTCTCAAATCAGTAGTTGAATTTTCAACCAAAGAAGATGAATACTCAGCGAAAAACGTAATAGTCGTTTCTTCAACCAAAAAAGATTTAAGTTTTAAACACAAAAGAGTTAAAAATCTATCAAAACAGACGAATTTTCAACAAAATAGTTAAATGCTAAACCAAAACGGATCATTTTTCACGTTAAAAGATTAATTTTGAAACAAAAAATACGAATTTTAAACAAAAGAGTTGAATCTTCAACCATGACAAATTTTTGAGCCAATAAAAAAGGAAAATTTATCCAAAATGTGAATTTTCAACAAAACAGTTCATTTTCAACCGAATAGATACATTTTTTACCAAAATAGTTCAATTTTTAACCCAAGAAGACGAATTTTTAAAAAGAATGACTTTTGACCAAAATTATTGAATTTTCAAAAAAATAATAAGATTAACTTCAAGTTCAGTTTGTCAAAAATTCCCTGATATTCCCTCACTTTACAGAATTCCCTGACCTGTACCAACCATGTTTTGGAAGAGTCCCGATGAGGTCATCAAATTCTAATGACGTCATCGGGACCCGTCTAGAGAATTATAGAAACTTAGCACGGACGTGAACCACTTGAGCTGTCGAATGTTCTCGAAGTCGGTAAGGTAGGAATTTGCACCTAGAACTTTCTCTGCCTATTTACTATTTAAATTTCAAATAATAGCAAAAACTTTCTCTTACCGAAGACTCTTGAGTGGTAATCTAGCTTCACTCCAAACTCTCTCGAGAGCACACCTGCTGACATCGAGTTTGGAGAGATTTGGTGTCGCGAGGAATGGAGTAACTTGAAGAGAAACAAACAGATTTCCAGCAAGGTTAAGTTTGGTTAATGTGGAGGCTCCGTGGAACATATTGTTGTCAAGGGTCTTGATCCGGTTGTCAGAGAGGTCGAGTTCGATGAGGGAAGAGAGAGATTTGAGCAAATTCTTTGGAAGTCCTGTCAGGTAATTCTTGGCAAGGTTCACGCTGGTCAAGGCTGGCATGGAATCGAAAGTTCCTTCAGAGAGTTGGGTCAAGCCGCAGTTGGCGCATTCGAAGCGATATATGCTGAAAAAATATTTGTTTATGTAGATTTTATGAAGATGCAATATGAAAATAAGTTGGGAAAAAATTTGAAGAAGAGAAACTTTCGAGATTTGGAATTGAACAATGAAAAAAAAATGAACAAGTTTGATAAGCAGAGTAGGATCAGTAGCAGAAAATAACAGATTCAGAGAAGCTCCAAAATAAAAAATTTGATGAATCCCTAGCGTACCGCGTGGCCGTAGGGTCCACATAGTGTGTTTCATTCAGTGGGTCCGCTAGGGCATATTTTCATCTTTTTTACATTTATTAATAATTTCACATCTTCATACTCTTTTTATTTTCTTACACATTCATGTTCATGTATTTATTCAGTGTTAAACATTTTTTAAATGAGATTATGTCTACGCTTAGGATGCGGCAACACAGCTTTTCTTTTTTTAACACATTAATAAATGTAAATACATGAATATGAGTGTGTAAAAAGATAAAAAGAGTGTTCAGTTAAATGTGAAATTGTAAATGAATGTGAAAACGGATGAAAATATGCCCTAGCGGACACAGTGAATGGAACGGTCACTGTGTGGTCGCCTTACGGTCACGCAATTGCGCACCCCTTCCGTGCACGCGATCTGCTGGGGAACTAAGAAGAATAAAGGAGCAGAAACATGAAAAAAAAGAAGCTGAAAATTACAATAATATGAAGAAAAAAAAGAAGTATCATAAAAATAAGTAAAGGAAGAAGTATCAAAAGATGAGGACAAAAAATGCAGAAAAAGGGCGAAAAGAGAGTTGGTAGAAATGTAATTTTAAAGGATTAACGATTTCCACAAAAATAAAGTAGTATGAAGAAAATGAAGTAAAATATGTAAATAAGGTCAAAAATAATAAATGAAAGCAAATAAAAAGGGAAGAATTGTAAAAAGATGAAAATGGAGAATAACCAAAACACTATAAGAAGGAGAAACCTAAAATAGTAGAAAGTAGGAGCGAAACTAAAAGAATTCTTGCAGAAATGAAGAAGCTGAAAGTTAAGGAAAGTTTGATAAAAATGAAAATTTTAACAAGAATGACAAATAGAAATTAAAAGCAGGAGGAAAAACCTCAAAAAAAAAGAAACAAGCAAAAAAGATGAGGATGATGAAGAAAGATGAAGAAAACAATCAGAAAATGGAGGAGTAAAAGCCGACAAAAGGCAATTGGAAACGAAATCTTAATGAAAAATATAAAACAGATAAAAGTTAAGGAAAGTGGTGTGAATACTCAGCGGGAATACTTTACAATGAGGAAAAGAACAAAAGATGTATGAAAATAAGTGGAATGAAGTCCAAACAGAGGCTCAAGACTCGACAATGTTTACAAAAAATAATGAGGAAAGCTTGCAGAGAAAGGAAGACAAACTGTAAACATAAGAATGATAATAAATGAGTGAAAATTATTTCAAATGACGTAGCTAGATGTTCATCAAAAATGAGGAGAATGGGATCATGTAAGAGACTCAAATTATAAAAATAAAATTGGAATTATAAAGGAAGAAGAAAAAATAGAAGAATAGTAAGAAAGAGGAAAGGAAAAACATAACAAAAAATTGATGAAAAGCTAGAAACAATGGTTAAATCAAAAGTAAATAGTAAATTAGATGAGGAAGGAGATAACATAGTAAGGGAAGCCGAAAAAAAGAGGATACACAATTAAATATGAACGCTCAGAAAATAATAACTGCAGATTAATATTTTAGGATTAAAAGGAATAAATAAACAATTGGAAGATGAAAGAAAAAGATGAAGACGTTACTGCAGAAAATTTGTTTACGGACAAAAAGAATTAAAAATTATTTGACGTCAATAAATGATGGAAGAACTACAAAGTGATGAAGAAGAAGTAAAAGACGTCAATGTATAAAAAGCAGAAAGGGAGGAAGATGAAAAAGAAAAGAAGATAGGTAATCAGATGATATCAGAGAAAAGAAGAAGAAGAAGTAGAATAACAAAAGAGGAATAAGAATAATATAAGAACCTCACCTGTAAGTATCATACTCTTGGTTAGTAGGTCTGAATACTGGAAGCGAATCTAGCTCAGGATTATCATTCATCAAAAGAATCTGCAGCCTTGAATTGGTCCTCAGATGATGTTCACTCCAGGTCGTAAGTTTATTGTCACTGATGTCAAGATAAGTCAGCTGATCGTGTTGACTGAAAGAATGCTGATGGATCCTCTTGAGTCCATTCGACTTAATAGTAAGCTGATCAAGAGCTGGAAGTCCAATGAGGTCATCCTTGTGGATAAGTTTGATTTTATTATTCGAAGCATCCAAAGTTGTCAACTTCTCAGCAATGACAGTACTCAAGGTCGTCAAGTTGTTTCCTGCAACTCTCAAGGTCTGAATTAACTTTCCATGGAAGAGGTCAACTGGTATCTCCTGCAGCTCATTGTTAGATAGGTCAAGTTCCACAAGAGAATCCAGAGAACTGAAGTGAGCCTTATCAACAATCTTCAGTTTGTTGTTCTTCAGATTAATGTATACCAAATTGGGCATCTTGTAGAAGGCTGTGTGAGGCAATCTGGGAATGGAGTTGTCAGAAAAGTCCAGTTCAGTGACACTTGGAGCATCAAGAATGTATTCCCTAGCCTTGGCCTTGAGGGCAATCTGGGAGTGTTTCATAGGATTTCCAGAGATAGTAAGAAGACTCAACTGGGTGTTGTTTTGGAAAATGTCCACTGGGATGTCGTCCAAGCCATTTCTGGTGAAGTTGATTGCGAATAGATAGGGAATTCCATCAAAAGCTGTTTTGTCCAATTCCAAAATGGGGGTGTCTACGAAAGTTATAGACTCCAATTGCTGGAGACCTCTGGCTCGGAAAGCTAGAGGTCCCAGATAAATTGGGTCAGCGTTCTCGATTCTTAGATGTGCAATTCCTGGACCGAAAGATTGTTTCTCGTCCAATCTGGTACATCTGAAATTGATATCCCGAAATTAGTTGAAATATACATTTTTAAAAACTACTCTCGATGGATATTTATAGAATGAAGGTCTGAATTTAAATTGTATAAGACTTACTTTGCAGTCGTGGCAGCTGCATATTGCCCAACACATTTGCAAGATTCAGGACATTGGGTGTTGACTTCATCCTCATCGAGACCGTCACCATCGTCCTCGTCATCGTCATCATATTCTTCGTCATCATCTTCGTCTTCATCTTCCTCATCCTCATCATCTAGTTCATCATTATAAACCATGTCCTCTGATTCGAGAAAATCTTTTAAATCATTTTTGTCAGTAGAGTTGCTGATCGTTTTGATAGTGACTGTCGTATTTTTTCGCAAGGACGGCACTTTAAGAACAGGTTTTGTTTTCTGAGCCTCTGCTTTGATTGCTTTTGCAAGTGCTTCTTGGAGCTGAAAAAAATTGAAATGAAATTGTAGATACTAATTCATCAATGCTTGACTTAATAAACAACACTTTTTTCAAGTATTGTAAACTAAAGATATTTACTAACCCTGTCAGTTGAAGCTTCTTCATCAAGGGAACGAATTTCTTGAAGAAGTGCTTCCTTGGGGTTTATATTATGCTTCTCATAATCCAATTTTTTCGTCGTAACATCATCAAATGTTAATTTAACCTCTTGAGGAGTCGTTATCGAAATT
The DNA here is from genome assembly GCA_011634705.1 of Andricus grossulariae. NCBI lineage: Eukaryota > Metazoa > Arthropoda > Insecta > Hymenoptera > Cynipidae > Andricus > Andricus grossulariae. Next base: position 8,525 of record JAABKJ010001600.1, read on the forward strand.
GGTTCCAGCGTGCCATCTTTCTCTGTTACTGGGTGCAAATCCACTTGTTCAGTAGTAGAAGTAGAGGTAGAATTTCGAGCCTGAGTAACCGAAACTGCTGCTGATGCAAATAATAAAGTCAGCAAAAGAGCTGCTTTTCGCTCCATTCTGACTACTCTGCAACATACAAATTATTTAGTTAATAATTTTGTTTTTTTTGTAATTCTTTTTTTGTTGAAAAAAAGATAAAATTAAGAAAAAATACTATAAGAACGCTGTTACTTAGGGCCTAAAAGGTTTAAAATTTTGGACCTTTGATGTCGACCCCTTCCCCTCTCCCACTTACAAGAAGACAAAAAAAATGTTTCAAGTGTATCTATAACAGGCGAAATAGATCAATTTTTAACAAAAAAGTTGAATTCCAAACCAAAAGTAGAATTTTTAAGTCAAAAAGACGAATTTTCTGTAAAAAACAGTTCAATTTTCAACCAAAAAATATTAATTTTCTACCACAAACTTTCAACAAGTAGATGAATTTTCAAATAAAAAGATGTAAATTTAACCAAAAAAGACTAATTTTCACAAAAATGATTAAATCTTCAACCAACAGTGAATAATTAAAAAAAACAGTTGCATTTTTGACCAAGAAAGATGTCATTTCCACCAAAAAAAGTGGAATTTTCAACCAAAAAAGATTTTTCAGTCAAAAAAGAAAAAATTGTTAATCAAATTGATGAATTTTCAAAATAAAAAGACTAATTTTTTACAAAAAAAATTAAGTTTTCAACACGAAAATATTAATTAAAATAAATAATTTCCATCAAATAGTGAAAATTTCTACCAAATTATTAAATCTTCACACCAAAAAGACGAATTTTCTACAAAACTGTTAGATTTTCAACTTGACAATATTAATTTTCATCAACCGATTAAATTTCAATCAACCGATTAAATTTCAATCAAGTAGTTGAATTTTCTACCAAATTGTTAAAATGTCAATACAAAAAGACGAATTTTCTGTAAAACAGTTGAATTTTTAACCCAAAAATATGAATTTTCAACAAAAAGTTGGTTTGAACCAGTTTGTTAAATTTTTTACAAAAAGTTAAATTTTCTACAAAAAAGTTAAATTTTCTATAAAAAAAGTTAAATTTTCAACTAGAAAATATGAATTTTCAACAAAAAAGGTAATTTTCAACCAACAAGTTTCATTTTCTACAAAATTGTTGAATTTTCAATCAAAAAGACGAATTTTCTATAAACCAGTTGAATTTTCAACCCGAAAATATGAACTGTTAACATAATTTAATTTTCAAACGAATAATTTAATTTTCCGTGGAATTTTCAACCAAAAAGAAGAATTTTCAATCCAAAAAGACAAATATTCAACATAAATGTTGAATTTTCAATAAAATGATATGAATTTCAAACAAAAAAATTAATATCCAACCAGTTTCATTTTCTACAAAATTGTTGAATTTTTAATCAAAAAGACGAATTTTCTACAAAACAGTTGAGTTTTCAACCCGAAAATACTAATTTTGAAAAAAAAAATAATTTCCAATCAAATAGTGAAATTGTTTTAAAAATATGGTTGAATTCTGAAGCCACAAAGACGAATTTTCTATACACCAGTTGGATTTTCAAATTGAATATATAAATTTTCCACAAAAAATTTAATTTTTAATCAAACGATTAAATTTTGAACTAAGTAGTTGAATTTTCTATCAAATTGTTGAAATTTCAATGACAAACAGACGAATTTTCTGTAAAACAGTTGAATTTTTGACCTAAAAATATGAATTTTCAACAAAAATGTTAGTTTAAACCAATTTGTTAAATTTTCTACAAAAAAGTTAAATTTTCAACCAGAAAATATGAATTTTCAACCAGAAAATATGAATTTTCAACAAAAAAGGTAATTTTGAACCGAATAGTTTAATTTTCTACGAAATTATCGAATTTCCTACCAAAAAGACGAATTTTCTACAAAACAGTTAAATTTTCAACCCCAAAATATGAACTGTCACGTAATTTAATTTTCGAACGAATAATTTAATTTTATACCAAATTGTTGAATTTTAAACCAGAAAGACGAATTTTCAATCCAAAAAGACAAATATTCAACATAAATGTTGAATTTTCAATAAAAAGATATGAATTTCTAACAAAAAAATTAATATCCAATCCGTATCATTTTCTACAAAATTGTTGAATTTTCAATCAAAAAGACGAATTTTCTACAAAGCAGTTGAGTTTTCAACCCGAAAATATCAATTTTGAAAAAAAAAAAATTTTCAATCAAATAGTGAAATTTTTTTTTTAAATATTGTTGAATTCTGAAGCCAAAAAGACGAATTTTCTATAAACCACAGTTGGATTTTCAACTTGAATATATAAATTTTCAACAAAAAATTTAATTTTCAATCAACCGATTAAATTTTCAACTAAGTAGTTGAATTTTCTATCAAATTGTTGAAATTTCAATGACAAAAAGACGAATTTTCTGTAAAACAGTTGAATTTTTAACCCAAAAATATGAATTTTCAACAAAAATGTTAGTTTGAACCAATTTATCAAATTTTCTACAAAAAAGTTACATTTTCAACCAGAAAATATGAATTTTCAACAAAAAAGGTAATTATCAACAAAAAAGGTAATTTCCAACCAAATAGTTTAATTTTCTACGAAATTATAGAATTTCATATCAAAAGACGAATTTTCTACAAAATAATTAAATTTGCAACCCAAAATGTGAACTTTCAACATAAAAGTTCATTTTTAACTAAACCGTTACACATTTAACCAAAAAATATGACTTTGTACCAAAAGAGATGATTTTGAAACCAAACTGATGAATTTTCAATAAAGAATGATTTTTAATTCAAGGAAGACAAAAATTCAACCAAATTGTTAAATTTGTATGCCAAAATACGAATTCTCTACCAAACAGTTGAATTTTCAACCCAAAAATATGAAGTTTCAACAAAAAAATGTAATTTTCCACCAAATAGTTTAATTTTCAACAAAAATAAATAATTGCTCAACTAAAAAGACAAATTTCAAACAAAACAGTTGAATTTTAAACAAAAAAGGGACTCTTTAACAAAACTGGAAAATTTCAAACAGAATAATTAAATTTTCAATCAAATAATTAAGTTTTTAACGAAAACGATAAATTCTCAACCAAAGATAATTCCATTCGAATTCAAGTGGAAAAACGAGAAAAATAGCTTATATATCAAGATAATTTTGAGATGGTACAAATTCTTTGATTATACGTCCGAGGAAAAAAAGCGACAAATAGAAATTAAAAAAATGTATAGACTAAATAATAATAGTCTAAATAAAAACTAAAGTTTATTGTTAACACTTTTAAAATATTAGCTTACAAAACTGAAATTTTTTTAGAAGATAAATTTTCTTTGGACTACGTACTTTTAAATTCGGACTAAGCAACATTCAAGATGCTCTCACTTTACTATAATATTGTACTACAAAAATGATCACTTTGATATCGCAATCATTTATTCTCAGCAATCTACACTCGATATGATATCTTCCTCATATCAATTCTGCAGAAGCAAAAATTTTTTTTTTCACAACTCTTCAATGAAACTCTCTGTTGGGAATAGTCAGAGAAATTCTTCAATTTTCACTCGTTTTAATCAGTTTGAATTAGCTACCTTGAACCGGAAATCAAAATTTGAAGCTTAAAAGAAAACCGGAAGCCGATACCACTTTGAGGGTTTAATCAAAGGCGGAAATCAAAAGGTTTCGGAAGTTCCGATCTGCACGACGAACCGATACGTTTATACGACTGGGTTACATACCGGATTCTACGCTTCGACCAATGTTTACAACTACACCCTCCTTATGCCACCCACTTTTCATTGAAATACACACACACACAGATGCCAGATAAAACGAACTCACCCGACAGAGAGCAGATGTGCACAATTTCAACATTTCTCGCCTTTCAATTCAGAAATTTATATTGAAACCTATTGTGTTCTGTTGAATTCATAATTAATGATTGAAGGTACACTTTAAATTCGAATCACTCTAAAGTGAATACAAAAGTCAATTTTGACTGACTCAAATAACACGGATTCGACGACTGACAAATCAGTCATTTTAAATTATCCAATCTGTTGAATTTTCAACTAAAAGAGGTCAATTTTCCACCAACAATTGAATAGTTAAATTTTCAAATAACAAAATTATTTATCAACAAAAAAATGTATGCTAAAATTATGAATCTTTAAGAAGATTCCCGTACAGCGATATCCAGTGAACGTCCTACAGATATCTGCTGGATATTTTCGGGATATCCGTACAAGGTAGAAATTTCTATATCCCTGGGATATCCATAAGATATCCTGGGATATTTTTTGGACATTTCTGGCTTATTTAAATGTCCAACGTAATATACTGTAAATTTCTAAATATCTCACGTTGGACGTTTGAATATCCAGAAGATATCTGTAGGATATCTAAAGGATATCTTCAGACATAAATTACATACCCTAAAATATCTCTCTGCTGTATGGGTTAATTTTCTACCAAAAATACGAATTTAAAAAAAAAATAACAGAATTTTCAATCTAAAAGTTAAATTTTCTAATAAAACAAGATTCATTTTCAAAAAAATAATTAAACTTTCAACTTAAATGATGAGTCATTATCCAAAAGAATGAATTTTTATAAAGCAGTTGAACTTTCAACCAAGCAGTTGAATTTGCAACTAAAAAGATCAACTTTCAACCAAGAACTGAATAGTTAAATTTTCAATTAACAAAATAATTTCTCAAGAAAAAAAGAATTTTCTACAAAATAGTTAAATTTCAACAAAAGAGCAGAATTTTCAACTGAAATTATGAATTTTCAACCAATATATTTAAAGATACCATTTTAATGTCCAAAAATATCCTGTGGATGTCCTGCAGATATCTGCTGGATATTTTCTAGATATCCGTACAAGGCAGAAATTTCTATATCACTGGGATATCCTGAGATGTTTTTTTCGACATTTCTGGGTTATTTAAATGTCCAACGGAATATACTGTAACTTTCTAAATATCTCACATTGGACGTTTGAGTATCCAGAAGATATCTGTAGGATATCTAAAGAATATCTTCAGACATAAATTAGATACCCTAAAATATCTCTGCTGTACGGGTTAATTTTCTACCAAAAAATACGAATTTTTAACAAAATACAAGAATTTTCAACCAAAGAGTTGAATTTTCAAATAAAAAAGATTAATTTTCAACAAAATAATTAAATTTCCAACCAGATGAATTTCCAACTCAAATGATGAATCATTATCCAAAAGAATGAATTTTTACCAAGCAGTTGAACTTTCAACCAAGCATTTGAATTTGCAACTAAAAAGATCAATTTTCCAACAAGAATTGAATGTTTAAATTTTCAATTAACAAAATAATTCTTCAACAAAAGAAAAGAACTTTCAACTAAAATTATGAATTTTCAACCAAGATATTTAAGGATACCCAATTAGTGTTCAACGATAGCCTGTGGATGTCCTGCAGATATCTGCTGGATATTTTCTGGATATCCATACAAGGCAGAAATTTCTAGATCACTGGGATATACATAAGATATCCTGAGATGTTTTTTGGACATTTCTGGGTTATTTAAATGTCCAGCGTAAGATATTGTAACTCTATATAACTCACGTTGGACATTTGAATATCCAACAGATATCTGAGTAGGATATTTAAAGTATATCCTACAGACATAAATTAGATAGCCTGAAATACTTATGTGCTGCACGGGTTAATTTTCTACAAAATACACGAATTTTCAAACAAAGAGTTGAATTTTGAAGTAAAAAGATTAATTTTTAACAACAAATAAAAACAATTTTGCAACAAAATAGTTCAATTTTCAACCAGATGAATTTTGAACTGAAATGAAGAATTTTCAACCAAGATGTTTCAAAATATCCAATTAATGTCTAACGATATCCTGTGGATGTCCTACAGATATCTGCTGGATATTTTTGGGACATCCGTGGAAGGCAGAAATTTATATATCCCTGGGATATCATAAGATACCCTGGAATGTTTTTTGGACATTTCTGTATAAATATTCAACGTAAGATATTGTAACTTTCTAAATATCTCACATTGGACGTTTGAATATCCAGAAGATATCTGTAGGATATCCAAAGGATATCTTTGGACATAAATAAGATATCATAAAATATCTCGATGCTATACAAGTTAATTTTTTTTGCAAAAAAGACGAATTTTCAACAAAATACATAAATCAACCAATTAACAAAATTATTTTTTAAATAAAAAAAATGTTCAACAACATAGTTAAATTTTCAAGAAGAGAATTTTCAAAAAAATGATGGATCTTCAAAACAAAATATTAATTTTTAACAAACTAGTTCTACTGAAAAGCCAAATTTCCAACCAAATAGATGAATTTTTAACTACAATGACGAATCATTAAACAAAAGAATAAAAATTTAAGCAAAGAAGTTCAAGTTTTAACCAAATAGTTGAATTTTCAGGAAAAAAAGATTTTCAAAAAATACGTAATTTTTCAACCAAGTAGTTGAATTTGAAAACGGAATGGATTTTTAACAAAGTACATACATTTTCAACAAAATAGTTGAATTTCCTATTAAAAAAGATCAATTTTTAACATAAAATAAAACACAAATAAAATAAAATTTCAAGCCAAATGTAAATATTCAACCAAGATTTATTTTCTACCATTATAAAGACGAATTTTCAAGAAAATACATGAAATATGGACCAAATACTTGAATTTGCATTCAGTAAAATTAATTTTTAACAACAACAACAACACGAATTTTCAACTAAATACTTAATTTTTCAACAAAAGAGATGAATTTTAAACAAAAAGGTATTTCAACCAAAAAAGATTTCAGTTAAAAAAAATAACTTGAATTTAACCAAAAAGATTAATTTTCTACCAAGAAGATTTATTTTCTACCAACAAAGACCTATTTTCAACTAAAATCATCAATTTTCAATCAAAAGTGGAATAGTTAAATTGGCATTCAACAAAATTAATTTCAAACCAAAAACAAAACAATTTTTGCACAGAATAATTCAATCTTCACCAAAAAGATGAATTTCCAACGAAGATAAATCTTCAACCAAAAAATTAATTTTTGAGAAATTAGTTCAACTTTCAACCAAGTTGTTGGATTTTCAATAAAAAAATATATAATCTGAACCAAAAATATAATGGTTGATATTTCAACAAAAAAATATTTTAATTTCAAATAAAAAAAAGTTGAATTCAACCAAAAATATTTCTACCGATAAAAACGAATTGATCTAATCAGTAACGTCCACTAACCAAATCAGCAATTTTAAAGGATCTAAACTGTAACTTTAATTGATTAAATCAGTCATTTTGAGTGACTTAATCAGTAACATTCACTAACTAAATAAATAAATTTTGAATGACATACCCAATAACTTTCACTAATTAAATCAGTCATTCGAATCATCTAATCAGTAGCTTCCAATGCGTTAATCAGTCATTTATTATTATTATTATATCATTAAGCCGTTTCCCTTTCGGGGTAGGTTATGGTTAATTTTAATCATTTATTGAATTGTAGGAATTTAAGGAAGAAATTTAATTTAGAAATAATTACACTATTAGAGATCAGGACCATTTTCTACCAGATGATTCATGATAATTTCAAGAATTAAAAAATTCATAAAATTCATAAATAAGATTTAAAAAATTCCACAAAGTAAAAAAATTGAAAGAAAATGACCTTGATCTAAATATTATTTTTGACTTTTTTTACAATCTGTAATTTTTTTAAAGAATGGACTTTTGAAACGGTTGAGGTAATGTTAGGCGGCGCTTTTTCATGTTCTTATCTGCTTTAATTCTTATCGCGCGAATGACTCGAAGTTCCCCTGATCGTGCTCTAACAATCAATATGACAAAATAATTCCTGTATCATTTTGTTCAATGAAATATTTAATTTTTTATAACTTTTCTTACAAATGATGAGAAAAATACAATCTAATATATAAATAAAATATAATAAAAAATGTATCAGTTTTCGAAAACTTTGGCAGGTAGATCAAATTACTCAACGACTTGAAATTCATGAAGTCCATTAAGATACCTCTGGAATCATTAAGATAACATTATCGTTTCATTAGCATGTTTTAAAACCATTTTCTTTATTTTTAAAATTGATGAAAAAAGATCAAGGTTTTTGGCTTTCGTCATGATTCGGACATACATTGACCTCGCATATTTAAAATCTTATAAATGCAAATTTTTGTTTTATTTTTATTTTAAGTGGTTTTTTTTTTATCGAATTTTTTATTTAGCGGATTTTAATTAATAAGATTGACAGATGCAAGTAAGTAACATTGAGCGAGATCATTCAGAGTTATTTTTGCGACAATTTACAAGTCATACGTCAAGCAAGTTCCACGCAGTAGTCACCTGAGACTTGCTGCTGATAACAATGACAGATATCTTATACTCTAGTCTAGACTCCAGTCTTTGCAGTTTTTCAGCCAGGAAATTCAAGCCCATGTTTTAACTTGCGAGACATCTTCAGTGTGAGTTTTTAAATTTGTGGGAGTCGCAAATTAAATAATAATAAAAGATAATATTTCATATTTTTGAAATTTGAGTTATTTTTTTCCATTCCTTGTCTTCAGAAGCGGAATTTCAAAGTATACATTTAGGGCTTTTATCAACTTTTTTTTATAAAACAAAATAATATTATAAATTATTTAAAATATTTAATTCGAAAAATTTTAAGAACTGAAAGTTTTTATTTATTTCGAGGAAGAAACATTCTTAAATTCAATAATTCAACAAATTTCAAATTATGGTCTTTTAATATTTGAACGATTAGATACAAAAATTGGTGAAATTTAACAACGGAGAATTTTAGTTTAAAAACGAAGGATCGTGAACAAATTTTAGTAGTGGAAAATCCTACTTATGTAACGATATTTTGAATTTAACTGTCAATCCAATAAATATAATAAAATTAATTTGCTTATAGTAAATTTTTATCTATAATAATAATATTAACAGTATACATCAGTTTGACAACTTATGCTTGGATTAAAATAATTTAATTTTTAAAATCGTGATGAAAAATTTGTACATGAATTTTTTAACGACTAGTTTCAGGATCCTAATATATTAATGCTTCAATTTTGAAAAGAAATTTGAAATTGTTTGAAATTGGCCTTGAAACTGAAGTTTTTTTGCTTCAAAATTTTAAATTCGAAAATACTTGGCATTTTAATTTCTTTGAAAAAGCCTGAATAATATTTCACTATAATATATTTTTAAATTAAAAAAATTTATATTGAAAATATTGATAGGCAATATTCCTAATATTGTTTAATCTCAATTTTAGTCGGTTTTAAATCTAATAATTTTAAGTTTGAATTTTCTAAATTGTTTGATTTTAATTTTAACGTAAAAAATTGACTGGTATTTTAAATTCTTCGAAATCGCAGAATATCAAATTGAAAAAATGGACAGTTGCACAATTTTCAGTTTAAAGAATTTATAATTAAACAATTTTGAATTGCTTCTAGAATAAATTAAAAACAATGAGAAGTTAAGATAAAAATTGCTTAAATCCGAGCTTTAAAGATGAAAAGATTTTCGAACCAGGATTTGAAACTTGAATTATTTTTTATTTACAAATCTTTTCAAATATTGAATTTTTGAAACTCAACTTTTAAAAAAAAGCAATTTCGAAAATTGGAACCTTAGCACTTTTCTTTTGTATTATTTTTTTAAAATTTTAATGCAATATCTTAAAATTCTTCAATTTCTAGTTGAAGCTTAAAAAAATTAACGATTTAGAATCGAAAAATGTTTGATTGGAAGAGTTCACGAGTTAAATATTAATTTTAAATGAAGAGTTAAAAATTAAACGATTAAAAATAAAAGGGTTAAAATTTAAATTATTTAAAATCCAAATAGATAAAAATAGAACTATCTACTTCAGTAATTGAATAATTTGTTTAATTGTGAATGGTTGCAATTTTAGTTTTAATGTCAATTCAATTCCGCAGGTAGCAGACATTTTTCATTATCAATATTTCCCGTTTAAAATTGCTTAACGTTGAACGTTTTTTTTAGAATAATTCAATTTTAAACGTCTATAATTGAAGATTTTTGTATTTCAAACGGTGAAAATAACGGAGAATTTAATTTTTGATTCTTGAAAAATTTGATCAATTTTAATATTATATGATAATTCAAACATTTATTCAAAACATTAAAATTTTATATTATTCAATTTTGAACGCTTTTAATTATAAATAGTAGAGTTTTAATTCATTTAAATTTTAAATGATCCAATTTAAAATTCTAATCGGAAATTACACAATTTTGAAATTATTTAAAGTTTGATCTGAAATCATTCAACTTCGAGATTTTTAAATACACAATAAAATTATATTTTGTATGCTTTGAATTAGTTATGATACAATTTAAACTCCTTTCGAATTAAATTGTCAGATTTTCAGAATTTTTTAATTTTCAAAGCTAATATAATGGATTTTTAATATTTATAATATTAGGGAATAAAAATCCAGAGACGTGAACGTGCTTATTAAAAAATTAAATATAATTGTAGATAAGATTATAAATAAATTTCAGTGTCACCAGAATGTCCCTTCTCAATATTCTGAATGAATCCTATTATCAAAGATCGGCCAAGAGTGAAGGATTTAATCAATGATAATCAAGAGAAAAATTCTTGTTGTCTTAATCATAAAAGCTCATCATGTAGGCGAACCTTCCACTTATAAATTAAAAGCAAAGAATAAATTGCTCACTAAACTATTAGCGTTTTATTTTGAATGAAATGACCTCGGTATAAGAATGCATTCAAGTTCTTCATCTCCAATCATCGATTTGTTTCAAACATATATCGATTACGGATCGACACCTGTCTCACGTGTCTTTTCGTCTATTCCAAGGCCAGTCTTCAGGATCTAATAAAGGAAGAGGAATGGAATTTGCAGGTGTTTTAAGGAACATCTGACGGGTCTTTCAAAAATAAAAAAAGACTGCATCCAATTACACAGAAGGCAGTTAATTCAAAACATGTTTTAGATGAGAATACAATAAATTTTAATGACAATATCAATTTTTTGATGAATGGAATATTTGCATTACAAATTTTTTAGAAGACAGTTCAATTATCAACTTGGGAAGTTGAATTTTTATCCGAGAAAGAAGAATTTTCATCCGAGAAAGAAGAATTTTCATCTGAGAAAGAAGAATTTTCAAACAAAAAGCTGAATTTAAAAAAAAAAATCATTTACAACTAAATAGTTGCATTTACGACCAAATAGTTAAATTGTTACGACAAAAAGACGATTTTTTTAGGAGACAGTAAATAATTCAATAAAAAGGTTAAGTTTTAACAAAGAAATATGAATTTTCAATGTATACGGATGAATTTTCTACCAAAAACAAAAGAATGTTAACGAAAACAATTTAATTTTCGACCAGCAAAAAATTACTTTTTAACGAAATAGTAGAATTTAAAAAAAAATAACTAAAATTTCAACCAAATATTCAAATTTGTAACCAAAAAAATTAATTTTCAACCCGTAATTGAAAGTTCATTTTCAGCCAAGAGGGATGAATTTGCATATGACTTTTCTACCATAAAAGATGAATTTAAAAACCAAAAGGACGAATTTTCAACAAAAAAGTAGCATTTTCGACCAAAAAAAATTACTAATAATAAAATAGTTGAATTTTCAACAAAATAATTAAATTGTCAACCAAATAGTTGAATTTTTAACCACATAGCTGATTTTTTTAAATACAAAGATAAATTTTTCACCAAAGTAAAAACGAATTTTCAACCAGTTGAATTTAACTAAAAAAACGGCATTTTAATAAAATAGTTAAAACCTCAACAAGAATGATGAATTTTCAACAAAGAAGATTAAGTTTCTATCCAAATAGACAACTTTTCAACAAATAAATTAGTTTTCAACCAAGTAGTTCTATTTTTAACTTATAAAGAAAAAAATTTCAACGAAAAATGGAATAGCTACATTTTTAGATAAAAAATTAATTTTTAACAACAAAAAACAAATTTCCAACAAAATAGTTACATTTTTAAATAGTTTAATTGTCTACCAAATTGTATAATTTTTAACCCAAAATATGAAATTTCATCAAAAAAGTCAATTCACTACCAAATAGTCTAATTTTCAACTAAAATGATGTTGAACCAAAAAAATGATTTTTTTACAAAGTAGTTTAACTTTAAACCAAGTCCTTGATTTTTCAACTAAAAAATGAATTCAGATTTGTGACCAAAAAGAATTAATTTTCAGCCAAGAAAATTAGTTTTCTACTAAAAAACATGCATTTTTAACAAAATACGTGAAGTTTCAACTAGAAAATGCCAATTTTTAATTAAAAATATAAATTTTCACCAAAAAATGGAATAATTACAATTACATTTTCAGTGAAGAAAATTAATCCTCAACAAAATAAAACGAATTTTTAGTAACATAGTTAAATTTTCAACCGAAGAGATCAATTTTCAATAACAAAGTTGATTTTTTAACCAAGAAGATTAATTTTCTAGAAAAAAGATGAAATATCAACAAAACACATGAATTTTTCATGCAAGTACTTGAATTTTCAACTAAAAAAGATTAATTTAAAAAAAATATGACTTAAAAAAAAATAGTAAATAATTGAGACATTTTAAATACAAAGTATTCCAAATTGGACATTTTAAAATTTCGCACTTGTGAATTTAAAGCTTTCGAAATTATGAAGTTGTAATATTTATTTAAAACAATGAAAACGTGCAATCTTTGAAAATGGCATTTAAAATTCGATTTTCACTTGAAGAGTTGAGAAATGGAAGAATTCTTAATTTTATAATTTCTAATTCAATTTTAAAAAATGAACAATTTTTCAAATGCATACTTAAAATATTATTTATATTTTTTATGAAAAAAGTTCAAACGTCAACAATTTCATCAGCGAAACGATTAAAACTAAACATTTTAAAATGTATGGGCATAAAGCAAAAAAAATGAGAAAAAATGCTTAACTTGAAGATTTAAAAAGCAAACGTGTTCGAAAATGAAGTATGCGAAATTAAATCATCTGAATTGTCAGCACAAAATAAAATTCTTTTAAATTTCAAATTATCATATGAAAGATTTAAATATTGAACATTTTTTTAAGCACATATTAAAATATTTATATTTTTAAGTGTAAATAAATAAATCGTTTTAAATATTTTAGGTTAAAAAAATTACAATTATTTGTTCAGAAGCTAAAAATGTTCACTTTTACTTTATGAATTGTGCAATTGCAAAATTGTCTTAAACAATTAACAGTTACAAATTTGGATGTTTCAAAAATGCAATAATTTCAATTTAAATCGATGGCATATTGAAATTTTTTAAATTTCATTAATTAATTAAAATTTGTTTTTCGTTTTTGTTGAAAAATAATTTTCTTGATTGAAAATTCATGTTTTAGGTTGAAAATTCAACTATTTTCGTAGCAAATTCGTTTCTTTGGTTGAAAATTTAACTATATTGTTGGAAAATTCGTTTATTGTTTAGTTGAAAATTAATTTTTTTAACTGAAAATTTAACTATTCCATTTTCGATTAAAAATTTATCTTTTTTAGTTGAAGATTTAATTATTTTATTAAAAAATCAGTTTTCTGGTTGAAGATTCTTGATTTTTGTTGAAAATGGTTTGCTTAAAAATTGAACTATTTTGTTGAAATTCGCTTTTTTTTTTGCGAAAAATTAATTTTTAAACTGAAATTTCTGTTTCATATTTGGTAAAAATTTGCCTTTTTTAGTTGAAATTTAATATATTTTGTTGAAATTTAGTTTTGTTTTTGTAGAAACTTAAGATTCTTTCTTAAAAGTTCATATTTATGGGTGGAAACTGAACTATTCTGTTGAAAATTCAACTATTTCGTTTAAAATTCACGTACATTGTTAAAAATTAATCTTTTTGCTTGAAAATTCACCTTTTTGATTGAAAATTAAACTATTTTTGTGAAAATTTTAACTACTTTGTTAATTTTTTTTTTTTTCTTTAATTAATTTTTAAATGAAAATTTCGCCATTCCATTTCTAACTTAAATTTAGTTTCTTTAATGAAAACCGCAACTACATATTTGGTTGAAAATTAATTTATCTTCTTAAAAAGTCGGTCTTTTTTTGGAAAAAAAATTTTTTTTTGTTGCAAATTCAACTAATTGATTGAAAGTTGGACTTCTTTCTTAAAAATTAATTTTTTGGTTAGAAGTGCATTCTTTTCGTTGAAAATTGAACTATTTTGTTGACATTCGACATTTTAATACATAGAATTGAAACTTCATCTCTTTGATAAAAAATGTATCTTTTTTAGTTGAAAATGTAACTACTTGATTGCAAATCGATTTATTTTGTTAAAAATGCCTCTTTTTCGATAGAAAATTAATTTCTTGGTTTGAAAATTCATGTTTTTTGATGAAAATTCAATTATTTGGTTAGCAATTAATCTAAGTTGTTAAAAATTCCACTACTTTGGTAGAAAATTCAACTATTTCGTAAATTTTATTTTAATTCATAGCATTAATTGAATGTGAACAGTTTTCCTAACGGAACACAAATTATACATATGCATATCTGTTGCGTAAATCTACCATTTCTAGCTTCGAATATTTTATTTATAATCAAAAAATGTGGAAATAAATAAAAAGGATATTTTTGCCCCACCCTCTTGTACAATCAAATCGAGAAATAAGTAATCTCCGAAATAAATCAGATCTTTATTACTGGATTCTGTACCATAGATAACCACATTTTACAGAAAATACGTAACAAATCTAAGGCTCAAAGCAACTGCCGCTACTTTATGAATCCATTCTTCTTTTTTTTAATGTTTCACACTGAAATGCATAACTGTGAAAGATACAGAAAGCATATTAGGTATATCCTTGGATTTTGAGAAACTTTTAGTTTCGGATTCTTTAGATTTTAGAAACCCTACTTGGCCCATTTGCTGCCTCTTATGCTACAATAGAATTCTTCTTCTTTCAACTTTTACTTTGTCCTCGACTTTGTCAAATGGTCGCAAGGTAGTCAAAATATTTCCAATGGGACAGCAGTCCCAGTTGACAATTGGAAGACGTTCTTACCTTTTGCCAAACCGTACCAGTTTAAGGAAAAGTACGCCCCTTGGTATTACAGCTTTTACGGCATATTTCTCCGCCTGAACTAGACGCATGCCAATGATCAATCAAGAACGATTATTTTTCAACAAAATTGTTGAATCTTCAAATAAAAATATCAAAAAATGAGAGTAGATTAATTTTATATGAAAAAAGATCAATTTTTAACCAAATACATCAATATTCAACAACAAAAGTTCATTTTTAACCAAACAGTTGAATTTTCTACCAAAGTAGTTGGATTTTTAATCCAAAAGACGAATTTTCAACAAAATACATGTATTTTTGACAACAAAGTTAATTTTTAACCAAATAGTTGAATTTTCTACCGAAGTAGTTGAAGTTTTAACCCGAAAAGACGATTTTTCAACAAAATACATACATTTTGGACAAAAAAGTTGATTTTTAACCAAATAGTTAAATTTTTAACCAAAGTAGTTGAATTTGTAAACCCAAAAGACGAATTTAAAAAAAAAAAACAGGTGACTTTTCAACCAAAAAATCACTTGTTCTCAAAATTGTTAAATTGTTTACAATGTAGATTAATGTTTAACCAAATAATTGAACTTTCAACCAAGAAATAATAATTTTTTACCAAAAAAGACGCATTTCCAACAAAATTCGTGAATTTCCAATCAAGTAGTTGAATTTTCAACCAAAAATGGAATATTTACATTTTCAATTGAAAAAACTGATTTTCAAAACAACAACAAAATCGAATTTTCAACAAAATAGAGAAATTTTCATGCATAGAGATGACGTTTCAATTTTTAATATTTCAAAAGATTCTCAAAATAATCAAAAAGAATCTTGAAGAGTTTTCAATAAATGGTTTTCTATTGCAGAATTTTAAAACAAGTTTAGGAAAAATTGAAATAAATTAAAAGATATTTAAAAGATCTAGAAGTTTCGAAAAGATTCCAAAGTAATTCAAAATTTAATGATTTCAAAAAATTTAAAGCAAAATATTGGTTTTGGAAGAATTCGAAAAAAACTTCAAAACTTTTTGAATATTTTAAAAAGCATCAAGAAAATGACAGACTTTTATTAAGATTCCTGGAAAAATTGTAAACGATTTTTTATTTTGAAAAATGAAATTTCAAATGATTTCTTAAAACGTCAAAAACATCTGGTACATTTTAAGGCAATTTTTTCAATTTTAAATTACATTTCAAAAAATGTTATGAAAAATTCAAATAATTAAAAAAAATATTGAGTTTTTAAAAAAAATCCAAAAATAACTTTAAATTTGAAAAGATTTCAAAATTTTTTTAAGAAAATATAGATTTTTGAAGATATAAAAAAAATTGTAAGCTTTTTAAGAATTTTGAAAGGTTTTAAGAAAATACAAAACTTTTCTTAATGTTCCTGGGAAAACTTTAAATGATTTTTTATTTAAAAAAAATTCATTCTTAAAGATCTCAAAAAATTTCAAAAGATTTCTAAAAATGTGGAAAAAATTTCAAAAGATTTTCAAGAATATTGTTTCTAATTTCTACATTTTAGGAATAATTTAAGTTAGTTTATACAATGTTTTAACATTCGTTTTGTTGATGAATTCCACTCATTTTAATAAAAAATGTTAATCTTTTTTAATGTAAATTTCAAATATTAAATTTTTCTTTCAGAATTCATCTTTTTGGTTACAAGTACAACTATTTGGTTCAAATTTGAACTACTTTGTTGAAAATTAACTTTTTTGGTTAAAGATGATTAATTTTTGGTTAAATACTCGCCCCTTTGATTGAAAATTGAACTATTTTGTTGAAAATTCATGTATTTTATCAAAAATTAGTCTGTTTTTAAGAATTTAACTATTTTGTTGAACATTCCTCTTTATTGGATGAATTCAGCTGTTTTTTCTTTTAAAATTAAAATAGTTATTGATTAAAATATCAACTATTACATTCTTTATTGAAAATTGTTTCTTTTTTGGTTGTAAATTAACATTTTTGTTGAAAGTTTGATTTGAAATATCTGAAATCTTGAAAAATATTTTCCAATTTTCTCAAGAATTTTAGAAAACTTATATTTATATAACTTGGAAAACAGATAAATAAATAACTTTAAAAATAGATAGTGATTCGAAATTTTTATTTTGCATTGAATATGTAGTTTTTCCCTTCAATTCAATTTCTAGGTATTAAACTCAAAATATAAAAATATAGAGACGAGGGGTTAATTACTTGGATTTTTTGTTGTACACTAGATTGCACGATTACTAAAGATTACTAAATTTATCTAAAAATCTCGTTAAAGTTGTGTAAATTCAACAAAATTCTCTCAACTCCCTTGAAATTTTTAATATCTCTTGAAATCCTTCGGAATCAATTAAAATAAGTAGAAATCATTCGAAATCCCATGAATATTTAAATTAAATTAAACTTATTCATTAAAGTTCTCTACAAAAAACTGTTGAAATCCATAGAAATCTTTTTAATTTAGTTTCATTTTATTTATTTTACAAAGTTCTTTAGAAATCCCTTCAAATATTTCCTTTGAAAATCGTAAAAATTATTTGAAATACCTTGAAAATAAATTAAATTGAACTTATTCATTAAAGTTCTTTTTAATGAATAAGTTCAAATCCCTAGAAATGTTTTGATTCGCTAGGAGAATCCCTTGAGATTTCATTTCACTTATTTTCTAAATCTATCCAAAAATCTTCAGAAATCATTGGAAATCCTACAAAAATTCTTTTGAATCGCTTGAAATTTTTAATATCTCATGAAATGTTTTGTAATCCTTTAAAATAATTTGTAATATTTCCCTTGAAAATTGTAGAAGTCTATAAAAATAAACTTATTAATTAAAGGTCTCTAAAAACCTCATTTAAATTCCTAGAAATCTTTGAAATCTTTAGAAATACTTGTAGATTCGATAAAATCCTTTAAATCTCATCAAATTCTTTGAAATCGCTAAGAATCCCTTGAAATTTAATTCAATTTATTTCCCAAAGTTCTCTAAAAATCTTTGAAAATCATAAAAAATTCTTTGAAATCCCTTGAAAATTTTAAAATCTCTTTAAATTCTTTCGAATCCCTTGAAATCTTTCCTTTGGAAATCGTAAAAATCAATTAAAATGAGTCAGAATAATTTGAAATCCCTTGAATATAAATTTAATAGAAGTTATTTATTAATGTTCTCTAAAAAAAACAAAGTTCAAATCCCTAGAAATCTTTAAAATACTTATGAAAGGTTTCATTTCATTTATTTTCAAAAGTTCTATGGAAATCCCTTGAAATCTTTTGTTATACTATAACATTCTTTGAAATCACTTGAAATTATTGAAATCTCTTAAAATCTTTTAGAATCCCTTAAAATTCCCAGAAATGTTTGAAAGTCTTCGAAATCCTCTAAAAACCTTTAAAAGGTTCCGAAATAAAAAATTTCACCAATTAGGTGAATTTTTAACCAAAAAGATGGATTTTCTATCAAAAAAGACAAATTTTCAAATGAGAACATACATTTTAAACACAGAATAAAATAGTTTAATTTTCAGTGAGAGAAGTAAGTTTTTGAACAAATAAAATAAATTTTCAATCAAACGAATGAATTTTCAACCGAAAAGATGTAATGGCTATAAAAATAAAATTTGACGAAAAATGGAATATATTTCAATTTTTAACAAAAAAAAAATAATTTTTAAATTTTTATTCTAAAAAAAAATAATTTTCTGCTAAAGAAATGAAAATTTCAACCAAAAAGATTAATTTTCTACCAAAAAGAAATAATTTTTAATAAAATACATGAATTTTCCATCCAAATTTTTTATTTTTAATAGAATTTTCAACCCAATAGTTGCATTTTCAACCAAAAAAGTTGATTTTCTATAAAAAAAAAGATAAATTTTCAACTAAATGGATGAATTTTCAACTAAACCCCATAAATTTTCAACAAAGTATAGAATAGTTCAACTTTTAGGTTGGGAAATAAGTTTTTAAGCAAATAAAATGAATTTTCAACTAAACAAATGAATAATTTACCAGTATGATTAAATTTGTATGAAAAGGAATCTTGATAAGAAATTGAGTCAAATTTTTAGTTTGAGAAATTAATTTTTAATAAGAAAAAACTATTTTTTAACCAAAGAAATTAAATAAAATACATTAATTTTAACTAATAAGGTTAATCTTCTACCAAAAAAGACAAACTTCCAACAAAATAGACAAATTTATAGCTAAAAAAGATAAATTTTCAACAAAAAATAGATTAGTTAAATTTTCAGATAGAGAAATAAGTTTTTGAGCAAATATCTTCAATTTTTCTAGAAGTATTGAAATTTTCAAGGAAACAAATGAATTCTCTACCGAAAAGATTAAATGTCGATCAAAAAATTTCAAAACAAAACTTTGAGTTTTGAGTTGAAAAAAATTTTCAATAAAAAAACTAATTTTCCACCAAAAGAGAGAATTGTAAGTAAGTCGAAAAAAATTTCATTCATATTGAATTCACTGGAATTTTCTCGCTATAATAAGGAAACTTCTGTAAAATCTATAACAAAATGTTGGAAAATGAACCGAGTTATTTTTATAAAGAAAGGGTACTTAGTGCGCGGATAGCACGCACAATGTTCTAGTATTTTTAAATAGTAGACCATGCAAATGTTTAAAATATTGAAAATTAACTAATTTAAAGTTTTAAGGTTACAAAATTTCAAATAAAAAATTATCCAATGTTTTTAGTTACTTCCAACAAATTTATAAGCCCGCTCATTAATAAAATGTTACAATAACAAATTTTGATGAAACGGGGATGAGATATTTTTTTGTACGGCTTTGACGTACTCGTACTTTAACTTTATAGCTGAGATTTTTTTCTCGATATTCCAACTGTTAGGTTAGCCGTGAGGTTTAGTTGTCAGTGATAGAACGCGTTAAACATAGCTCAGGTGGTTCGAAACCCGTCACAACTTTTTCGATTCTTAATAGCGTTAATATCGTTAAAAGCGTGCGACTATATCGTATGTTATGTATTGTGATTTAATGTAATTGTTTAAGTTAAATTGTGTATATGTACCAACAATATACTGAATTGTATGATATGTGTAAGTATGTGTGTAGTAGTAGTGGATGACCTTCCACAGAATCTGTTTGTAGCAAGAATGTTGTTTTTTTGCTGGCGCACGAAATTTTACATGACTGGGATGTAGAATTCACATATTTAGAGAGGTACACTTTGTTTTCTCTGATTGAAACTGTACCCAACTGTCAGGTTATCTTTATTATCTAGTTGCATTATTTCTTACTGAATCGCGAATTAAATTATAATGAATTTATATTAATAATTCATATTTTCACATCAAATATTAACCTATTTCACTTTACATGACTGAAAGTGAAATTTTAATATAATGCCGTAATGTCCTCAGTTTACCAAACTAAGTTATGTAAAATTTAACACCCAAAGATTCTCCGTGCAGAGTAATTAACCCCTCTGTTCTTGATTACTTGAAATGGTTACAAGTCCCAATATTCATAATTCGCCCACTATACTGAACTCCTTTGCTCTGCATCCAGGCAGTCCATAGGGATAAGTATTAATTATCGCAATGACGATGTGGAGACACCGTGGATGGAGAGTGGAGAGTACTCGCCGGCTCTATATTCTCTTCTCCCCGATACGGTCTCTATTTCTCTAGAGATAAGGTTCCTCTTATAACATGGTAACGGGAAATTCCTATAGGACGTCACCTTAATAATGTTTTACGTTTCGAAAAATGGCTTTGATTTAAATCCAGAAGAATAATATTTCTACCATTTGCAAACTTCACACTCTTTCTCCTATTCCTCTCTTGTATGTTGTGTCAAAAATCAGGTGTTTGGAAAAAAGAAATAGTTTTGGTAATTCAATTTTTCCCGAGGGGTTAATTACTCTGATTTTCGATGTTCACTAGATTGCAAGATTGCATGGATTGCAAAATATTGCTTAAGTTTGTAAAAGATTCTATGGATGATAGGAAATTCATTATAAAAAATGATGATATGGAAAATAATTATAGGATAATCAGAATTCAAATAAATAATATGAAAATATTTGTGGGCGTCCGCATGAAAAAGGCCCTTATGGCCGGTTCTAGTTTAGCAGATATTCACGTTTTTCTAAGTTGAGGTCAAAATTAAAATGTTTGTGTTTGAGTGCTCTCCCCGTGCAGAAATTCCGGAGTGGCCCTGGTCGGGGCCAGATCTGGCAGAACCTGGCCCCTATCGGGCATCCCAGTCAGGGCCAGACTCGAAATGAAACGCTTAATCCAATCAGGGCCAGACTGGTGAAGGCCCGATCTGGCCCCTTCTTATTTTTATTTATTAAAATATTACTAAAATTTTATTTATTCAATAAAAAAGTAGATAATTAATTAAGACTATCAAACTTTATTATTCGAATATTTGAAAACAATTATCGTTAGTTTTACAGAGTTACTTTATATAAATATTTTGAAAAAA
>JAABKJ010001601.1:0-30202 GCA_011634705.1 Andricus grossulariae
TTGTAGTTCTAATAATCTGGATCGCTGTCCCATAGTTAATAGTCCAAGATTATATCCGGTAACATATTTTTTATTACTGGGTATAATCCATTTTTCGCAGTGAAAAGAGCGTAAAAACACTCTGTTATTCTCTAATGATAATACAGATTCCTTTAACACTCTATAAAATAGAAATCACAAACAAATGTCCACTTATGAGGTTCGAGGGAATGGATCTGGAAGTTTGCTTCTCAAAGTCACACTAACCAGAAATTTTAGCAGGCTTCACTGAGAAAAATGGATTATACCCGGTAATAAAAAATATGTTACCTATACAAAATTTTGACAGGCATGCTCGGAAGTAGAACTGGAAAGAAATTTCAATTTCTTAAACACACAATAAGCAGGAAAGTGGCTATCATAAGACTACAAAAACGAAAGTAAAGAAGGTGTATTATTCTCTAATTCTATTATCCAGTTCGTATAATCTATTTTTCTCAGTCTTGAGTGCACATTGCGATAAAAAATAATTAAATTTTTAATTCAAAAACAATCTTCAATTTTTTTTTTGCTGAAATAAAAACTTATTACCGAAATATGACAATGTCAACCCTAAATTATCAAGTAAATGTCAACTAAAATTGTTTTTTTTTTTTTAATTATTGTATCAAACAAATATTTCAACAAAATTTTTGGTAATTGTTTATTTTGATGACTTTTCCAAACTTCGGTCTAAATGTTTTGACACCTCCTGCAAAATTTAGATTACGTATTATAATTTTAATGTAATTTATAGTAATTTTAAATTTTGACTTCTAACAATTCAAATTAATCAACTGCTAAATATTAAAATTAATCAACAATTAATTAAATGCATTAAAATAATTCAAATCTGTTAATATTCAACATTAATGGAATCTTCCATCGAGTCAAAATTCTCTTAATGTAATACATTTCTTTTTATATTTTTTCCTGATAAAATTTAATTTGAAACAAAAGAGAAACCAAACATTTTAGTTAAAAAAATATATATATATTTTTGTGTTTATATATCCGTGAAAACCCAAAACGTTGAAAAAATGAGTTATTGACATTTTTTTATCATTTATGTATTTTTTAACAAAAATACAAATATTCCATGGCCTCCCCCGTCTTATATTTTACCTTCGGACTAGCAAGAAAGTTTAGCAAAAGGTTTAGTTTCAAATTATTATGCGAAAATTAGGAAGAGTCATCAGAGTAAACAATTACCAAATGCTTTCACCACGACGTGTATTTGATTTTTTGAGAATTTTTGATGCAATAAATTCATTTTCGATAAAAATGTTTGTTATCAAATTCTGTACTGCCACCCTTCATTTATACTCAAAAATTATTTCTCATCTTTGAAAAAATTATAATATTACTATACTTTAAAAGTAGATAATCTACAAAACATTGCAAATAAAAAATTTAACTATTATATGAGAAATGTTAAAATTGTCTTGAAGTAGAGAAAAACTGTGAATCTTTGAATATTATCTTACCTGAGAAACTTAATCTAATTATTCTTCAAACATATTTATTACTAGTTGGGTGAAAGGTATTTCAAAAACAAGGCTTGTGATTATGATATAATGAATTTTCTATTTATTTTGGATCGCTATACACTGTTCTACTCTGTTTGTACAGGCATTCTGCGCCGTTCACGCGTCCATTTGTCATTTTGAGTAACATGCACACCGTAGAATTTACATCATACAAAATCGTAAAACTCCCTAATTAAACTGACAATTAGGTATATTGCAGTGCCCCATCTATATGGCTCTACGTTACCTATACACGGAAAAATCTTCTAGTTAATGACAAATATGCTATATACATTATTATGTACACGAGATAGCTGGTGAAAGCGACTCATAATTTACGAGCTATATATATTTACTAATAATTTATTATCATCGATTTAATCCGACTCGGCGCGGACATCACTTTCTTTCTTTTATAATAAATACATTATAATACATCCATCTAACTCGATTGCCGTAACGTAACGCATAAGTCCATATCGAAGCAAAGGAGGGCGTTTGTGAAATTATTAGAAAAGTCTGATACGCATCTAATAACGTCCATCAAGATTGAAAGCGACTTCCGAAATTGCAAAATGCTTTTCTTTAGCTTTATAATCACTTCGGAACCAGAGACTCCCTTTATTAGTAATTTTTATCATGAACTATATTTTTATTGACATCTTACAAATTTACAGACGAAGAAAGATATTAAATTTGCGTAGAGTTATCTCTTTTATCTATAATCTGTAACGACAATTCTATTATAAAGAAGTGGGTTGAAGAAAGAAGGGACTTTTGCGAAACAGAAGTTACTACAAATCATATGCAAAATTTTAGTTTCAAAGCTAATTGTCGAACACTTTTTTAATTGTTATATTCAAGATAACTCATTTATCGTACAATATTCAAAAATTGAATTTCCCGTATTGGATATTCTCTTTTACAGGAGTCCCCTCGCTATAGGAACCAGCTTTTCTTTTCGTTTGCGACTTTAGAACCGAAGAACCTACGACTTTTCGTCCATGGAATTTGGTAGTGGCCTTTTCTTTAAGATTCCAAGGTCTTGAACATTTTCAAGGAAGGTTTTGTGGTGTTGTGCTACCAGAAGAGGATTGACAGTCTGTACATCTTTTTTAAGTTCCTCCATGTCCCTTTTTAATTTCGCTCTCCTATTTTGGAACCACGTAATCACCTGTGCATTACTGAGGCCCAATTGTGCTGCAATTTCATCCCTATCAGCTGGGCTCAAATATTTCTGGTAAAGGAATCGCTTTTCCAATTCAAATATTTGCTGATTCGTGAAGGCTGTTCTACTCTTTCGCTTCTTCTTCGGTTGTTGCCTATTGTTGAAGAGGTTCAGATGGTTGGCTTGCTCTGTAACAGAAAAAAATACATAAAATTAATCTTCTAGAACGTTATTTTACGTATTTATGCTTCTGAATAAGATAAACAAATCTCGAAAGTTTTCCCAGTTAAAAATATGTTTTCAGGTTAATAGCCAAGAAACTGTTTGCAAAGATTTAAATCTAAAGTTTAAAATTAGGCAATAAAATCAAGTAGTTCTAAGATTAAATATCGAAACATTCTAATAAGGGTATTTGAATCATTTCAAGTCTTTAGAAATTCACCAAGAACATCTAACCACCCTTCAGAAACGAAATAATATGCAAGTGTGGTCAGGCTATTCCTAAAATGGAAATTGAAACTGCATTGTATGTTAGTTCGTCCCACATGAATGCGAACAATAAAGCAGAGTTCGAATTATTTCCCTTGTGGTACAAAGTTAAAAAATAAAAATCATAATCGCCTTTGGTGGCAAAGGTGAGGAACCGAATAAGTTACGAGGGAATAGCTTGTAGACGTAGAGTGGAATGGAGCATGCCTTTACTAATATGCAAAAGCCAGCCACAAATCAGATGCATCCTCAGATGTCGAGAGAATCCCCCCATAAAAGTCGTATTACACATTCGTTCCGGACCCATCACGAAATTCCGAGGTACCGACCGCATAGACATCTCATCGATCGAACCGAAGACATCAAAGCAGCTACTATATACTAGACAATTCTAATAGCTTTCCATGCCAACAAAAATCATAATTTTGACAGATGCTTGAACTTCAGATCACATTTCCAGGATTAAGTCAGATTCATAGGAATTCGGCAGGTTTCTAGCAAGCAGCATCGAGATTCTAAACGTCTCGTTGGGCCTTGTAATTTGGATTTGATTCACTTGATCCCGAAAGATCTTCGGCATATGGCACTGTAAATTAAATGGGAGATTCGGATTGTCAAAAATTAGTCCGCGAATCGTAAGGATCTAGTTCAGGGAAGGTTTTGGATCAGGTTGAAAATAATTGGGTCGAATAGGGTAGAAGCTCGATAAGTCGCGGACATAGTAGCTGGTCGCTTATGCGGATCAAAGAAAGCCGCCATCGGTCACACCTGCGCAACTTGAGTACAGTCATCTTCAAAAACAGGTCTCGCTTCCATTCGTTTTCAAATCTCTCTGGTGGTGCATGAACAAAAACTCATCGCCTTTATCCTGTCGATACATCCAACCGAAAAGGTTTATCAATTTTCTTTTTCGACGAGCCCTGTCGAGCAACAGGCGTGATTCGCGCAACGAGCCAATTCAGTCCTGTCAATTTTCATTACCTACCAACAACAGCTTTTGAGGAAAATCTAGAATCGGTTAAAGTAATTGGATATTTATTTTGTGCTCATGCAGTTTTTGTATATCTCGAGGGACATCAAGAATCAGAGGAATGCCAGATAAAATTCTAATTGTTTGATAGAAAATTGTGCGTTGAATGAGCGGGTTGTTATTTGCAGATTTTCAAGTGGCAGAGTAGCTGGGACAGGGGTACCAATATCACGAGCATGGACGAACAAACGGACGGAGAGAGGCGCTGAGATATTAGTTTCTGCGGTCGACTCGCCGCGGAGATTTAATTCGTTTGATGTTCACGAATTTGCCGCAGCCTTTTCGCAGCACGGCCCAACCTCTTCCTCTTCGACGACCTTCTTCATCTTTCTCTTCCTATATTCCTCTCCTCTTTCCTCCTTTATTTTCCCAATGACTCGCTAGACACTCCGCCGCTTCCTCTTTTTATTTCATTTTGGTATTCTCATTAGATAATCGCCCCGGGCCTCGTTTAATAGTCGTTGAACTATTCAATTTTGAACATCACCTAATGAAGTTCACCGAGGCAGGTCTAATTTTTCGCCTCTGGTCCAAATCATCCCTGCTTTGACCGACCGCATGATTGATGAAATTTACCCAAAAGATTCTATAACGAAGGACAGAAATAGGAAACTAAAGAATATATTTTCTGACATTTTATCCTAAAGAGAAATTGACCGAATCTTGATTAATTTTTCAATTCAATTTGTTAAATTCTCTGTGTTTTACTGGTCGTCGACTGCAGTGACGTATGGTGAATCGATGATATCTACTATTTCCAAAGTGACTTATACTTTGGCAGTACTAACTCGAGTGGAAAGTCTTTTTAATATTGAGGATGCAGAAGAAAGTGGAAGGTGACTCGTCCGGTGGCCCGTGAACGAAAATCCAACGATAAATCTTCGTTGTAGGATCGTGGGGCTCACGGCTGTACACGCCCTTGGGGCTAAACGACTAAATAAGTGTTCCAATTTCAAAATTACCCGCTAAGCGATTTGTGGGCCGGCAGAAAATATATCGTTGACATGTGGGCAAAGGCGCTCGAGGGTCGACTCTCTCTCGTAGCCAGTTCTCGGGAGCCACGGCCGAGGAACTCCGGGTTTGCTTCGGGGAGACAAATGACTGTCGCCTGCCCAATTGGTCTGTCAACTTTTTTTATTCTGCAAATCGCATTGTCTAATATATCGTTCACCTCTAAATCACTCCTCATTCTACGCTCTTCTTTATATCAAACCCCAAAGTTAGCTCGAGAACTTTTCACAGTTTTTAAATCCATCAGGAGAAAAATGGTGAAATGCGTGTTTTTTACTCGATTAGAAATTTGGAGGTTTCGCTCCAAAAAATATTAGAGTGACGCTTTCGCACTTCTCTTTAAATAAGTTTCTATTCTCATGCTTCAAAAAACTACTTCCAATTGAATTCGGAAGCAGGAGGAAATGATTTGGGCAATCTATAGATTTATTGAAACGGAAATTTAGAAGATGAAAGAGGGACAAAACAATCTATTGATGATGATAAAAACTACTTGCGTGTTTAACGAACGATCTGAAATTTTCCGGATGAATTAATTCATTAATTATACGAGCGAACAATGGCTCCTTTTTTCAGTTTCCTAATAGAGGTGGCGGTATCTTTTTAATGTGTATTTACAGTGACCGTTAAATTCAGAGAATAAGAAACGGTTACCAAATAATCCATTAGACGAAACAACGCTTTTAAGATCTTCGCGGGTTTTAACTTCGGCACGATTTTACTCAATTGGCTTCTGCCCAAGCGCAACCAAGATGGCTGCTGACTCTTACAAGGATTCCCTGTGATTCTTAAATTTTATTTTATTTTACTTCAATTTCAACTTTTCCTTTTTCGATCTATATTCCTTCTTCCTTATTGATCAATTAACGATTTGATGCAAAATCGGTACTCGGAAATAATTCTCGTAAAATCGCGAAGGATGAATGCGGAGGTGGAAATTCAGAAGCGTTTCGGATTGGCTCCAATTGCGGATAGGCACGCCAATTGACGTGCGCAAGCTTCTCGAACTACAGCCGTTCTTTTGTGTTATATCGGTACTACATCTATATACTTTTTAACACCCACATATTCACCAACGCCTATAAAGTTAGATGAATCGCTGGCGTGCATTCACATAATTCCTGGCTACGAATTTACAATAGATAAATTAAGCTGTAGACGATAATGGTCACCTTTTAATTGTAGAGAAAATCCAAAAGGATTCCAGTAACCACAAATTAGCAGCTTAGTTAGATTTTTGGCAAAAGTATTTTCTGTCTTGTTCCTTTTTCTTTATGACAGTGTGTAAAACGAAACGCTCACCAGACTTTTAAACCCCAATCCAAAATGGTTACTTCTGCATTCTTAGAGTGATAATTAGACTCTATAAGAGGATGGAAAAAAAGTTATTTTTCAGCTCTTTGACATTTTGATGTAATTGCTTCCACTTTCACGAGCCAAGTTCTCTTCTATAGCGAATCTGCCAAATCGCCCTTGCCAAATCTACTACAATTAATTCTCACTTAACAGTCGCACTAAGTACAATGTTTAGTTTTCGGATTGACAATGCTACATTGTTGTGATAATTTTTATTCTGAAGGACATTTATTTCAGATCATTAAGTATGGGTCTATGCTTAAATCGTAACATTTGCTGAGCTGTACCTCAGAGTTGGGAGTGATATAATTGAGGTCGACTTTTGGAGGTTGATGGTAGGGGAGGGTGTGAATGAGTGAAAACGAGAATAAATCGGCAGGGAAGAGAAAAGGCTTTTGTAAAATTGATTTTGTGGGCTGGCTTTGCGGCAGGAAATAGTTTCGGTCGCCATTTTCGGTTGAATTTGTCTTCATTAGGACTTCCTGCGGGGTGCCGCTGAGGTACCACCTGGCTATTAGGAGGTGTTGAACCACTCGAAGGTACCGACATTGCCGACTGATGAAACGATATACATATATTATTGAGCCCAATGGGTGGCCTAACGTTCGACCCCTTGATGAAGACAGTTGGCTTCCCCAGTTCACCTTCTGTTCCCCTCAATTTCTTCATAAATTCATAACGCATTTTCTTCATTCTAATATCTAGACCCAACAACTGCTGAACTCAGGCCCCATCCGATTGCTTCATTATTATGACGCCTGCTCTTTACCAATCATACAGTTAGGAAAAATTGTTTCTTCTACTTTTCCAGACTACATCCGGTTTAAAATCCATACTCAATTGAAATTATATCAACTCTTTCTAAATATTCAGACACTATATTATTCATTCTGATACATTGATTGTTGTACCTCTTCGACTTTGATTTATTGAGAACGTCGTCATTCAAATTATAAATTATTCTCAGGTAGCGAAAACAGACACTTTAATTGGTTGAATTTGAAATTCAATCAATTTATTGATTCAAGTTCCCTGTTCTAACAAACTTTCAACAGTGAAACTCTGGCACCTGATTGTTGTACCTGCCTTCTTTATATTCTGCAGTAACTCTCTAAGTCGTAAACTTTTTATGAATATGTCCTCTTTAAGGTGTGCTTCTGGAATCAGTAGGAAACACTTGGATTGTGGCAAAAGGTCTTGAATGTTTTAGTGAGATAATTAATTTAAAGATAGATATATTAGTGATCAATATGTAGACCTCTGGATGAAATTCTATATGAATTGAAATGACAAGTATTTCAGAGTTTTCATTAGGAAGAGAAGCGGTATCAGGGACCGTTTGACGTGGCTCTGTGATCCTATTAGCTGTGGTTTTTTCTCAGGTTTTTTCTTCCTCCTTTCCATTTATCCCACCACTCTACCTACCCACCCATACTCACTGACTTGGCGTCTCGCGTATCTATTTCCGCCGTCCGTCACCCTTTGCGTCGCTAAAGTGGTAGCCTACCAGCTTTCAAATTCTGAAACCAAGGGCCCAGCCCACGTGCCGATGATTAACGTAATTATAAACAAACAAAAAACTGCGGAAAGGAACCCAGAGCTCTGCCGGTGCTTTTCATTACGTGGTATATGGCTAGTTTGGCCAAAAAGCTAATAACGTGAGTGGAATGTCAGAAAAGGAAAATAGAAAGAAAATCGTAAAGAAAAAACTTCTCCTGGAAAGTTGAAACAGTTTCAATCAGTTATCGTCAATTGTGACAAAGTTTCAAGTTGAAACAGTAAAAAGAGAACAAGAACTACAGCTGAAAACTATAAACTAAAGTTTACTCATACTTAGTCTCAACTTTCGTCCATGAAAAAAAAGATTTCATGCCATATTTACGATACTTCCGAAGACAGAAGTTGATGACTTACATTTTGAAAGGGAGGTGTTGCGATAAAGACGTCAAGTCTACAAGTCGCCTGCCAAGTTATATAGTTCACATAATAAATAAAATATTCTTCGATGACGTGCACTAAAAAGTCTATAAGTAATAGTAACCATCATGATTAACAAGACTACCTTATAAATATGCTGGTCAAAAATATAGTTAAGGAAAAATTATGAATAAATAATAAAAACTGATGAATGAATAATGAAAAAAAAAGATCGAAGGGAAATGGAAAGAACTACGTAATAAATTTGTGCATATACGAGTACTTAATCTTCCTTGCTCTTCTCTTAAAAGTAATCAACGCGTGTTTAGATTTTTAAAGACATAACCACAACAAAACCGGACTCCCGGTTTCCTGCTCGTATTGATCCGCAGATCCCCTGGGGCGCATTCAATTCCGAAATGCGACAAACCTATGGAAAAAGCTTTCGACGCCTTTAGTGTGACTGGCTGACCGTTTATCTTGTTCCTTTTTTGTTTTGCAAAAAATGTATAATTCCCGGCGCACGACGAAGTATCTTCACCTCGTTTCGTATGGAGATAGTTGACGCGTTGTGACGACTGATACGACATTTGCCTCCCGGTCATTAGTTATGGCGTCGTCACTTCTGCAATTAGAAACGACTAACCGTTCTTCTTTCACTTCGTTCCTTGCGTGAATTACTCGCAGTTTTACGAGATTGCCCCAAGTGTTAGTGAACGCGTTGATTCCCTGGAGGATCATCATCTTTCTTTAGATGCGCTGACACATGGACAAATTAAACAAAGTGCAAAAGGACTATGGCGTTTAAAAATCCTTAATCAAACCTATCATCGGGAATGTTCAAATTAATTTCGCTCTTTTCACATTCCAATTTAACATAAGGCTAAATTAGGAAAAATTTATTTTGGCAAATGACTAGAATTCTTTGATGGAGATACTTTAAGTGAATAATAAGAATCTTCAAAGGAAGGAGTAAAAAGAAGCCAGGAACGATAGAACAAGAAAATGGCAGAAAGGGAAGTTATATTTACCATCAATGGATGAAAACATAAAGGGCCTCATATCCCAATTGAATTAAACCCAATTAAAGTGAGCTGATGTTTTTATAAGGGGTGGAAACCTGTATTTCCTAAGCTCCCTCGAAAGGGCGTTACAAGATGAGGCCAGACTAGACAAATGATAGAGTCTCATTCAGAACAAAGAGGGGCTATGGTAACCAAGTTATTGCCGCAGATGCGGATGATGTATTAATTACACGAAACAGTCGGCCCAAAAAATTGATACTTTCCATTCAAAGCCTACCTGGAGCACCTGTCGCTATTGAGTTCTTCTCCCTTGCTACAGCCAAAGTACGCCTCTTTCGATATACATATACCCTTCCGCTCATCTAATCCACCTTTTCCTACTTCCGTCCTCCATTTCTTGTATCCTCTTCGAAATCGATCATCTTTTTAATCGTATACTTTACAGATATTAGCCTCTAATTTCTGTTTGAAGGCAATTTGGTAGGCTCGTGTTTCTGATTTCTAACTATTAGTATAAATTGTTTGAAATTTTGGGTTTCGTACGATTCCCTTAAATGCTCAAGAGCTTTATTTTAATGAAAATATTAATCTGGAAACACAAGAAAGCTTGAGCAGGAATCCTTGCAGTAAAGCGATGATGGTTATAATTTCAAAAACCGCAGACCAAGAAAGTTGAAAAATTTGTCATACATTTCTCCCAACAACATAAAAACAATTTCATCCATTTGCGAAATTGCCGGTGGTAATTAAATTGGCATAAAGCACCTCCGTTTAAAATCGCCGCTAAGATAAAGAACAAGCGTTAACAGCGCGTTTACAATGCAATGACCCGTTTCAGAAATCTATTATTGCGACATTGCACGACGGCTTTGCGATGGAACGAGGAAAACCACCATCCAGCCGCGAAGTCTTCCAATTAGCATGGAACGAGGCAAGAAAAAAACACGAACACAGAATGCGAATCTTTGATTCCGATTATCTTTGCTGTTCTTATTGCAGCTCTATACCTGTAGAGGTAACGAACCATGATGATTAAGAAATTGCTAGGTGGACTAGCGATTTAATCAAAGCGAGCTAATTACGACTCTAATTAATCGTGTTGCTGATCACAGAAGCATTCCTCATGAAAGCTCATCTTTAAATTTCAAAATAACATTAGAATTTCACACTTCTTTAAATGTAGACGTACTCGTTTACATAGTCAGCTGTCTTCGCACATTAATTTAGGAACAGTGAGACGAATATTCCGAGATGAAAGACGTAATTGCTGAGAGGCTCTTAAAGTATTGAGAATTATCTCGACTCTCGAATTATTTCATCGTGGGCCTTCAAACTGATTTATACACAAACGAAGTAATCCATTTCTAAAAATATTTACCTTTATGAAGGTTATTTAGAAGGCTTCGAACCTTATTAGCAGATTTTCAATTTTCCATCAAGATCCAACGATAATTATTAGAAATACCCATATTCCACATAGCCTTACTTTTTGCATAAGGTTTTGCTTTGAACATTCATTTGTGTCACTATGTCAAGGATCGAAGAAGCCATTTCATTCGCAATCGTTTTCCAGCAAAACTTCGTCTCTAACAATTTTGATCTTCACTCGAGCAATTTACGTAGGTAGTTAGAGAAACCTGAATTACACTAACGGGAGTCCACTAATTTTAATCACTACTCGAGACTAGCAAACTACGAATGATTGTATGAAGGAGGACGTGACGATAAACAAATGTTTAAAATACCACAAGTAGTGATTTGCAATTATGCTGTCGAGAAGGAGTTCCCTGAATTCCAAAAGTCGATTTGAGGCGTCTTAAGACGGTAGACGTGTCAAGTGTAAATAGAGAAAATCAAGGAAAAAGGATGGCAGCTCACTCTGAATCGAGCAGTACAGAACAAAAACTGAAAGCCACATCGAGAAGTATGCTAATTGCGAAATATTTTCTTGTCGAAACACACAAAAGCTGAAGTTTATTGTATAATACAGTAGTGCAATAAGAAACCAGTTTTTTCTGTATCATGATTACTTATGAGAACTTTTGAATTTTGACCAGCTTTGTTTTGGTCCAGATGTGAACGTGTATAAACAAAGAGGACCTCTCGCGAGAGTAATGACTAAACTCTGCGATAATGACGTGCACCATTTCTCAATTTCCCTAACGACAGCTTGCAAATCCCTGGAAACATAGTCGTTTTGCTTCTTAACCAGTGAGTGCGTTTTGTACGCGTGCACGCATACGCGCGATAAATAACTTTCCTTTTTCCTTGACGCAGTCTTGTCTTTTCTCCCGCACAGGGCTGCTATTCTATACTTGTTTTTGTCTCGGGACGCCCGAGCGACAAAGTGCAGAGATTTGGTCTAATTAGTATCAGTCTAATCTCCCAACGAGTGAATTCGCTAGGCCAGAAGAAACCATCGACCGACAATAATGATTCTCTCACCGTAAATAACCAGCTACCGGCTAGCGGTTTAGAACCGGTCCAGGCTTCGAATCTTCCAAGCGCACTTTGACTTTCCGACAGCAACGATCCCTGATACCACATTCGCGTCGTGTTTTCAGCACACACGCAACATTAATTATCTCATCGAATCTGACAATTCCAACGAGAGTCTTTATGTTTCAACAAATATAGAAAAAAGACTTTCTGCTAATTTTGATATGAAACATCTTTTCGAAAAAATAGATCCTACCTCGTTCGAGTATGTGAATCAATACACATTCTGGATTCGCGGTGATTAATGTTTTGTACTGAAACTGTAAGGACATAAGCCTTTACGGTTGACGCTCGAACCCAACACAAAGACAGCTATATCAACAGGCATTACTTATACACAATTTCAATTCGTTTATTTTCCGCGTAGCGGCGCGACGACAAAGGTGGACCGCCACCGATCCCGATGCTCCTTCTTTACCCCGGAACAAATCGCACTCACCCTCTCTTTCTTGCTCCTAACCGCTCTTTATTTCGTTTTACGGCGTGTTGCCTCGAAAGCCTTTATTCGCTCGATATCCCGTCTCTTTCATCCCGTGAAGTCTCTGACATTTTCCGTATGCCATCCCAAGCGTTTTGTTTATTATTTTAAGTTCATGATTTAATCCCAAATTATCCTCTAATCAGTTCCTTCTTTTTTCTTATTCTCTCTTTTATCCTTTTATCTTGATGTGTACAATAGTAGCGTATTTCAAGGTAGAAACTATTGCAATATTATAAGTGGAATAATGACGAGGTGACGGAAGTCATTATTTTGTACCAGAATCACGCTATGAAACAGTTTATAACATTGTATATGAATAACTGTTACATCACTTATTAGCTGAATAGCAAAATCGAAATTTCAGTCAAGGCTTAATTATTCTGGGAGAAAAATTTTGGTTGTAGATTCATTTAAAGCCTACATTTTCTCTTCTGGTACTTGCCATAAAGTTTTTGAGAAGCGAAAAAAAACAAAAGACTGCCTTAGTCATCGATTAAGCACGTCGAGAAAGTCGACGGTAGTTAATGACTTATCTGGTCCATTAAAGCACAAAACATCCTGGTATTCTGGGGACAAGTGTCCCTACCGCGTCTAAACCAAGTCCGAAACAATTCCAATTTCCTCGCGTTCAAGCTTCCGTTCGATTACACTTCCCCCCAGGAAAATTAAATCTTCGACATTAGCAGGTGTCCAATTTCCAAGAGACTGGACACCCCGATCCACATGCGTGTCGAATCTTAGCATGTCTAAATGAAAACTTAAACCTGCTGTTTCATTTACCTAATCAATTTACACTACTCATTGATCTCTACTTGCCGCTTAGGCTCCAACCCAAAAGTCATCACCAAAGATTGTCTTAAACTTGTATTTCAATAGATTGTATAAATAATAACTTCATTACTCGAGCAAAAAAGTCAGCTGCCATTAGCAAAGACCGGCAAACCTTCATGATGAATCAGCAAAAGATTGCTGGTAAAAATTTTTTTCTGCTTCGATAAGTTAGCATCGTTGGTGCGGCACTATACTTTTTCACTTGTCAAACGAGTGCAAAGACCCGACTAGAGCTACGCTGAAACTCTAAAATCCATGATCCATGGAACCTGATGCTTAGAAACAGTCAAGTCGTTAAACTATCATCGAACTTCCTCGTCATCATCTTGTCATATTTCATCCAAGATAACCCTTCACTGCAAGCAAACCCTACGCCCTACGCCTACGGTGTTCATCACAAAGATCAAAAATGTGTTCATCAAAAACTGTTTCCTCTTTTCCTGAAGCAGTCAAAATTCCTAACTCATTAAAAGTCAAAAGGAAAAAACTGAAAATAGATCTGAATTCTTGAATGTCTTTGCTTTTATTTTTCAATACACCCTGTGAATCAGGTTTTCGTTAGTTCTCAGCATGAGAAAACGGGATGCCACGTTTACCGGCCGCAAATCTCTCGTCACGTAGGATGGTGCAAAACGACTTAATTCCTCCGAGCTTGCAAGGAATTTTAGTTAAAAGGCAGCGAGGTCGACACACGTGTACAAGTTGTAACGCGCGTTACACGCATGCACGCAAAGTCGGCTCCAACGAACACCAATTTAAACTCCGCCCCTTTCCCCACCCTTACTTTTCCCCTTCTCAAGATCTCAAGACGTCTTTCCCAATACTCGCGACCAACAAGACGGCGTTTCCCATTTTCGTTTGTTTTCATTAGACGTAATTTAGGCACGACCAACTTGCTCGTAAACCGAAAGCGGCCTTGAGGACGCTGACTGCCTCATAAGTAGTCACAGATTATTAATATATCAATCACATGTCAGTTCAAAGAATCATCACTCTGAACACATGCAACTTGGTTGACAGATATTGTCAAATTGCACTACAGTATAGTTAAATTTGTACCGACATTAAGTGGTATGTAATGACTTGAAAAAATTTGATGACCTAAGAATTAATCTTGTCATTTTATATCTTGAGGAGCATATGAATATCCCATTTTGTAATATATTCATCATTTGGGTAACTATGCAGCAATCATCTTTAATTCGATTTTAATTATCTTTCGTGGATTCGAGAAAGTGTTCAAAAGCTTTTCAGCGTCAAGTATGATGTTTTACAAGGGGTTCGGTGAACGGTAGCCGATCGACGATCATCTTGCGAATTGGACGGATTATCGGGATCTGCACGAACGTCCAAATTAGACCCGTCAATGAAGATTAGCCCAAGGCGTCAGTAAATCGGTGGGCTCGAGGAGCGAGTATAACAAAAAAAAATAATAAAATAAAAACGGAGAGTGTAGGGAGCCGAGAAACGGGCTTACGACAAACCCTCAAAGGTGCCGCACAAACTTCACTCTACCTATCTCATGGTCATGATTTGAAACAGAACCCTTTCTTCGGAAGATTCTTATGAAAAGACTCTTCTTGGTCTCTATTCTACAAAGTCGTCTGTAGATTTCAAGAGTAGGGTTGATGACTTTAGATAAGCAAATCTGACAATCCTTGTTAATATAATCTAATTAGCTTGTTTATGTAAGTGTTCATCCTCCTATTTGTTCAGCTTCTGATTAGATGACTCGTATAACGAAATTTCTCGTCGAAATCAATTTGAGAGCTTCAGATCAAACAATCTATAAAATGAAAATAGAATCAGTTGTTACGGTGATTAAAGTCTTCGATCATGTTACGTTGGCGTAGGCCGTAGGATGACTAGTGACACGAAACACGCTCGTCTATAGGTTGTTTTTGCTATCGCCCTCATAGTCAACAGATTGTAGACCTAATCGGCCGTGAAGAGAGTAAATCGTTTCATGCGATTATCCTAGCTTATCGTGTCCCTCGCCCACCCGCTTCAAAATCACAGTTTCCCCATCCAATTCCACAGCCACTTCACCAATCCCCCTTTTTCTATGTCTTTTCCTCTTTATCTTTCTCTCTTTTTCTTGTCTTCTCATTTGGAAGCGCATAAACACTAGGAGACTCAGGCCCAGCGACCGCGATTAATCGTTGCGCACATCCGATTTGTAACGCACGTTAAATCGGTCCAGGGGTTGCAGAAGGTGCGAAGTGAAAGCGAATTTAGGGTTCATGGTACCGAAGAGGGTAACGGAGGTCAGAAGAGATGGAGAGGGGAAAATGATAGCGGGAAACAGGGAATGGGACTCGTTTAATTATTCCCCAAGAATTCAGCAATTTTCCGTTTTATCGCTCTTGTTTAACACTGATGCAAGGGTATTCTTCCTCCGTGTGTGACTAAGGAATCTATAGGGTCTATAAGGACCATCAAACACGGATTGAAAAACGCAGCCTGGCGTGACTAAATACCAAGTCGATGTCTCTAAAGAGAAACAAGCGCCTTCGGGGGTTTCCCGCTTACTAATTCATCAAACACAATGCCATGACTACCGTATTATTTGTGCCTAATTGAAGAATAATTAGGAACGACTCTGCTCTAAAATCTCTCATTTTCAAAGTTTAGAAATCGAGTAACGGTCTTCAATCATTAAACTACATTGTGTATATAAATGTGGCTTTATTATGAAGAGATCGGTTAATTAAACTTAGAATGCAGTACGATGTATAAATTGTTTAATTAAAATGCTAGTGTATCAGTCATTCTTCCTTATTACCGACCTAGGTGCATAGGTGGCAGCAAAGGTTTCAATAAAAAAGGTGTGGAAAATCCTGAGGATATGGGAAGAAAAATGTACGCATTTCATTAATCATTTTGTCTTGAATTTTGAATTACATGCATCAATCAATTCAAAGACGATTATAAGATTGTAAGGTAGCAATGTGGCTTTTCTTTTTAGTGAATACAAAAACTTGACCTACATATTATAGTTTTTGCTGCAAACTAAGTGAACTTTAATGATTCAGCGATCCTGTATAGAAACAGTATTTTCCGCGACCAATTAGATCGGTATAAAAATGTCCCACTAATTATTGTGAAAAGTTGCATAATCAGGTGTAGTGTGTTTTACACATTAAATAATTATTAATAACTGCTAATGATGCAAGTTGTTACAAACTAACGTCAAGTTGACGGATGGGTTAATAAATGTATAAATTCAGGCTGCACTAGGAAGTTAGAAATCTCGGGAAACATATATTGTAATATAAATTATTAGAGCGGAACAATGATCAGAGACTTTAATGCTGTATATACATGTTGTAGGTGACTTGTTTTATAATTGAATCATTATCTACATTTTTCTATGAAGAATCGATCATCTTTTTGATAACTGCAATCCGAAAGCTTTCATCACATCACCACTACACCAGAAAATTATCGCATTTATCAACAAAGAATGGTTGCAATGGCTGGTGGTAAAAATACGGTCACCCTTGAGGCATCCTACATAAATCCAGCCAACAAAATGTTTCTTCTGTCGTACAACGCAATGGAACGAAGCCTGTAAAATAAATGGCTCGATTCACGACTCTCCGAGCGAATCAACGTGCTGATTCGGTTGATAAAGTTCCAGCAATTTTAATCCAGCTTCCAGTATCAAACAATCCTTTTATCATTTCTTTAATGGAATTTAATCGCACATGATGCGGATTAAACTGGCGCGAAAGGCTAGCTTTTTCATAGTTGCCCTTGATAGTTTGATAATACATTTAGAATACATAATTGGTATCTCGTAAATTCTCTATAATTTATAGATCAATTTTAAATCAGTCTTCGATGAAGTTCAACGATCTTTATTCGGGCTGATTATTATGTATCAATATTTCCAATAACAGACTTATGTGTTAATCAAAAATCAAGAATTCATCATGAAAAATAGCTGACTCGTAAACTGTTCATTTCGTATACAGCAGGTTCAAACCCTCTACAGACGCTAGTTATTTACTCTAATAATTACCTTGGGCAAAATGGATCCTCTCTAGTAATTATCTTATAGCCGGTCATTTCTAACCCTTCTTCAGTTAGAAACAAGTGCAGAAATAAAATTAAAAAAGCGCTTGTATCAAGTTCCCATTTATCTCCGATAAGAGCATACCAATCTTTGATTCTTTCATATAGTTTCGACATCCGATCTCTTTAAAGAAAAGTTTTCTGTGCGTGTGTTGATTGAAACCAGCAAGGTGGTATTTTTCTCGTTGTATTGAATATAGTATAGGACTATAGGTGTATGAGAGCGGTCGCGTGTAAAGTTGGACATTTACCCCGGTTATTCCTAGCCGACAATGAGTGCAGGTACCCGGTGCAAAATGCCAAGGGGTAACGGGCGCAAAGTTGCCCGGGATGAACCATTTGTCACTGGGCCGCTGGGTTTCCTATTTTCCAGCCGATTTCCCGCGACAGAACGTATACCACCCGAGTTGCTCGTTTCCCCCAAAGCCCCATCCTTACACCCCCTTGTCACCGACACTGACTCCGCCACCGCACGGCGACACTAAAACCCCACCACCTCCAGGGAAAAGCTCATTTTCACGTCAGCACTGACGCGAGTGCTCGTTTGTTTCCAAGCTCGGCACGTACTCTGAAGAGGGTGCGCTCAGATCGATACTACGAGGGCTTTTAACGTTTAACGTTTAACCTTTCTCACCTTCTAGTCACCTTAAAAAACAATTTAACCAAGGTGGATTTTACAAGAATTTATGTTGGAGACTTCCTAATGGAGATTATTTAAAAATGAGAAATATTCCGAGTGTTTACATGATTTCATGTTACGGTCCGGAGTGTTACCCGAAACAGGCTAGGTAAATCAAGATTCGGGTAATTGGTTTGCAATAAATTCACATTTTTGGCACTATTACAAATAATATAAATGCAATAAGAGTATACATGATGAAAAATTAACAAATTAAAGTGCAAACAATTCCATGTCACTCAAAACATAAAATTTTATTTCTGCACAACACTGAGGGTGCCGCACTATGCCCGGGAAACTAAGAAATTACCAAGAATTTAAAAAAAAATTAGTGCTACTTTTTTCATTAAATTCTTAAAAATGTATAACACTCCAATTTAAAGTTGAATAATTTCAAGTACTTCTGCTTTCAAACCTTTGAGACTTCGAATTTTAAAGAAGAGTGTAATTCAATTTATAACATCTTAAAATTTGTAATTATTTTGCTAACGATGTTCAAAATGCCAAATCCTAAAGTGGTTTACTTACAATGACTTCGAATTAAAAAATTTTTAATTTTAGAGGGTTTCATTTCAAAATTGTAATTTCTAATTCTAATTTTTGTCGTTTTATTCAATGCTTAAAAATTTTCTAATGCTTGAAAATTGCGAATTAGAAGTGTTTAAAAATGACCAATTTTGTCTTAAAAACGTTCCAGATTAAATAATTTGATTCTTTAATAATATACGACAGTCTTCACAAAAAATTGATTTCTTTAAAATAACAAGTTTTTAATTGAAATGTCAATAATTGTATGATTTGAAATTGCAAGCTTTTATAAAATTGAATAATTTTAGATTTAAACACAAATTATATCATTTCAAAAAATAATAATTTCAAATAAAAATATTTGCATATAAGTATATAATGTCAAATTCAATCGTTTAAAATATAACAAATTTTAAATTTGATTAATTATCAATATAATGAATTCCTTAAATTTCATCAATCTTACTATTACTCAGAAATTATTTTTATGTTTTACTTCTATTTTCAAACTTTTAACTCTTCATATAATTTAAATTGGTCACTTTTCAATGTTTTTATTTTGAATTATTTAATTTTCAACTGCCTTAAAATAATTCAATTTTCAAGACGTTTACACTTATTTAAAATTATTTTTTATATACAAAATTTTGGCTGGAACATTTTAAAATAAAAACATCCAGAAGCTAATATTTGCAGTTATAAGCTTTAAAATCAAAAACTGGAAAACTTAAAATGTTTTTTTTTTTCAAGGTTTATTTTACGTCGCATCTACAGCTAGATAACTAGTGACGGGAACAGTTGACTCAAACGTATGATTTATGCAATTGTATAGTTATTGCTCAATTTCGTAACATTTAAAAAAATTCTACTTTTAATTTAAGCAATTAAAATTGAAGCCATTTTAGAAGCAGACATTTAAAATTGCATAATTCTGAATTAGCTTTGGAAGTTTTATAATCTTGTCATTTTAATGACCGAAATAGAGATTTTCTCACAGGAAAATGATCTAGAGGTTTTTTAAAATTTAATTTTAGTGGTATACCTTCATATTGTAGAATATTTTTACGTTAGGCCATTTTTAAAATTTGTTTAAATGAGCCCTATATTAAGGTCGAAAAATATCATTTTTATTCTAAAATTGGTTTCAGAATTGTTTAAAATAGGCTATCATTTGATAATTGCTGATAATTTTTTATTGCAAGGAACGCAGCATCGCAATGATTTTGATCACCAGTTCTATAAAATAGTAATAAAAATAATAACAAGACTCATGTTACGCAGTAGTATTTCATAGCCCTCTGTTAAAGAACTGTTACTTATTGTTGGTTTGGCGACAGACACGCAATAAAAGTAGGCGCAACACCGGAGAAAAGTCCGTACCATGGAATTGCGAAATATCAATAGCGAAAAATTAACGATGCTGATATATAATATCACGGATAGGGTCTAACGATCGACATGTAGCCGAACAGCGTAATGAGGATCGTGTGTGCACGACGCGCACTCAGATATATACATCCATAGGTTCAACCAAGGATTTCTTCACCTCTCCAACCCCCGTTCTTGGTCTTTAAGGGGGAAATTCGATATCTTGTGGCTTGTTCGATATCTCGTTATTATTACTCCGTTGTTCAGGCTAAGACTCGTTAACCTCGGAAAACTCTCATTTATTTCCTACCTTCATTCCAGTAAACGTATACGCAAAAGTACGAGTAAACTGTTTCATGTTACTTGAGACAACTACTGGATCATTACAATACTCAGCATAAAAATAATTATTACATAAATTAAAATAACACTATTATTAATCCTATAAATTCCAAGTTATTATTTATGAAACATCTATATTAATTCTGCTCTTGTGATTAAAATCTGGGAACAAAGATCATATTCACGAAAACAATCATTAGGATTAACAAGAGCCTCCCTATAGATTTTTACGATAAAGCAGCAGCTAATTCGCTAACTCAGTTAACTCCCGACTGGCAGTCGGAGGCGGGATCCGATCAGCAAACTGAATTAGTCATCTCGAATTAGCGGATTTAATTAAGGTACGGTTGCTAAGTCTAAAGATTGGCACTCTCAGCCATAACGATGTGCACATGTAAACGAACCACTGTAATTTATTCCAGAAATAATGGATTACGATGGTTGTGGCTATCTCTTTCGTTGCTTTTGTTAGAATTCTCGTTACTTATAGCATATCGAGCAAAGATAAATTCAACACAATTGGCTCTCACCTTACATATAATTCCTGAAGCCCAATTTGCTTAGAGGCTCCTCATATTTAATTCTTGTTATCCATTTTTATGCAGATCACGATTAACATTTCATCCACAAGCATTCTTTCCCCAGGATTCTCTCACATACTTTTTTAAAGCACGGTTGTAAATATAAACAAAAAGTTGTTCATTTGCAAAAACTCATTCTGCGGTTTCGAGCTTAATCATCGCCAGTGCGTAGCCAATTTTCACATTAAAATAAGTTTACCA
Source organism: Andricus grossulariae (assembly GCA_011634705.1). Classification (NCBI taxonomy): domain Eukaryota; kingdom Metazoa; phylum Arthropoda; class Insecta; order Hymenoptera; family Cynipidae; genus Andricus; species Andricus grossulariae. The sequence continues at coordinate 21,134 of JAABKJ010001601.1, forward strand.
AGTTTTGTTTGTCTGGCCTGATATGAAATTGCGCGAATAAGTGTCACGCGCCATTAGATTTTAGACAAACCGTAATTCAGGAGCTGTTTTTCATTCGTGAAAAGAACACAGACTTTTCGGGCGTTCCTCTCTACAAAGAACAACTTAAGGCCATGTGACGAGTGGGTCACGTGATCGGCTTCCTACCTTACCGACACTTCTTTTATTATAATTAAGAAGCACTAAGAGATGCGGCTCTGATCCTAAATTTTTATAATTATGAAAAAAGAAAAGAAAAAAAATTTACAAAAAAACTTTTTTCATAATTATAAAAATTTAGGACCAGAGCTACGTTTCTTAGTGATTCTTATTTATTATCCCAAATTTTCAATTCGATGTGGATATTCGTGTGAAAATAAGTTTACAAATGAAAAAAGTTTCGGTAAGGTAGGAAGCCGGTTACGTGACCCACTCGTCACATGGCCTTAAAGTATGAAAATGGCAAAAATATCACACCTATATCGAGTATACCAACGGAAAGACTATCGTGTTTTCGTGCACGCGGTAAACGCCTGACGGACAGGCCAGTTATACCGAACGGCTAACGAATCTTCGAGTTCCTGACAGCCCCGGAAATAAAAGATTACCCAACAATTTTTTTATTCGAATCCTGCTAATTATTCTTCTTTAAGCGCAATCAAATGTATTGTTGGTCGTTAACATTTATGTGCGTAAATTGTCAAGCGCTAGAGACTAAATTCGCTTGAAAATCCAAGATCAATAAATCTTTTTATGTAGACTAATATCAAGAACACTGCAGTATAGACTTTTCTACGAGTATTATTTCTAAAATAGCCAAGTAATACACATTGCATAATAATCGTAGGCATTATAAGATACTCCAGAAGTTATGAAATGACAACTTATACTCAATGGTCTTTGCACAGAAAAACTCAGCTGATTACTCTAAACTGAGGTAAACTTTCCGTGGGTACAGGCCTGTAACGTGCTGCCTCTAGTGGAGTCTGCCGGAGATATCTGCGATTCACCACGGAAAGTTTACTTCAGTTTGAAGTACCCACCTCGCGTTTATTCTGCTTGACCGATTACCTTCAAAATTTCGTACCCTCAGTTTTTTCTGTGTATTAAAGACCATCTGATACTGGTGAGTTAGTGCATATATGACCCACGTAGAGTAGAATCAGAAAAAACTTTGAAATTGACCCCTCTTTCGCTCATAACTCCCCTCCCATGTCTTAGTAGTATAGCCGTGTATACCTACCGTTCATTATTTATTTCAGCCGCTAGCTCGACTAGCTGGCTGGACGCGGCAGTCTGACTGGCTAATGCGAGTATAATGTAGACGCTTACGTGTAAATGTAGCACCCGAGAGAAAGAGAGAGAACAGTGAACGAGTGTGTTTATAATATCTTCGGCTAGCCTTTGTCGGCGCCGTGTTAACTCGGTGATTCATAGTTTCTTCCAGTTTTTTGTACTGGCTATACGAATATGCCGAAAAAATCTCATTTGGGTCCCGACCGTCGCCCGACGGAACGAACGCGATATCCCGTGAAACGTCACGATTACCTGTCGCACTCTTTTCGAGTTCCGACACTTTCCCTGGACTCGATATTAAAAGGTCGTTGACGCTTCCAAATTTCAGGAGCTGGCTACTACCAAGGTAGCTTTTGGAAGGAGCATGAGCAAACTTTTCTGTAATTTGACTCAGCAGCATCAGTTAACCATGTCGGATGTTACATTCATGAAGAAGCAACAAAGCATTTTAGTCAAGATTGATTGTTTCTGCACTTCCATCAGTGTTCCTAAAGTTCCTGATAAGCAGAACAACGTTGAAGCATATTCTTTTAGAAGGATGTCTCATAGACCATGAAGACATCCTAAAACTAGAAGCATGAAACGTTCTTGACTCTTAAAGAAAGTGAATTATGCTTCCTTTGGAAATTTTGATACTCCAATAGATAAAAAAACGAGTTTTTCCTTGATTCGCTCCTTGGGTTTTCGGCGGGAGCGGCACCCATGTTTTACATGCAAATCGACTGTAGGATAGGCATCTGGTTGCTTGCTTGATGCCGAGCTTTATGGCGGTGCTAATTGCCGCCAGAAAAGAAAGGTGTTAACTATAACAAAAGGAACCTGAAACAATAATAAAAAAGTAGTTCTTCTTGAGCCCGATTCAATATGGAACCCCGCAATGATGCACTTTGCTAAACCTAAACAACAACTTAGAGATGATATTCCCGATTTATGAGTATCAGGGATATGTGGAAAAATGAATTATTCCCCTATTCTTAGAGTTTTTTGCCTATTGATCTGTTGCTTGATCATTGATAGTTTTGATGGAAAAATAAGAACACTGATTCTTGGATCACAGGATAGCTTGGAAAGCCTTTTGTTCAAGAACATCAGAGAAATTCTAATCCTAATTTTGTATAGAAAGGTCTTATTGTAAGATTAGCTACATGAAACGGTATAGAACTGACGTGCGTAAACGAGAAAGCTGCCGTGAGAATGAAGAGTGTCGGGCCTAATCGATTCAAGAGTCATTAGCGCGTTGGACATGATACCCTTACTCGATATACTCTCTTGCGACGGCCATGTTTGTCCTAGATTAATGTTGCATGGACATGAACTTTGCGCGTGTCATGCCCTTAATTAGACGATTTATACTCTATGTCCCACGCTGCGAATTCAAAGGCGAATACTCGGGAATATACATTTTCTTTGGATAATCATCGGAAGCGGAACTCGCACTAAAAATAAACAACTCGAAATCGCGACTTGATGGTTCCGTGACGATAAGATTAGGCGAGGCTGGCCCTATTTTTCAATGTGTAATTAATTTGGGCGTAAACATTCCTTGTACAGGGACCAAATGCTGACCCTTTTCTTGGTCTAAAATCTGATGATGTCTGGCTGTAAAATGTATGCTGAGTTGACCAAGAACTGAACTTTTGAAAACGGTACACAAAATCAAACTTTTAGATAACGGTAACAAGGTCTATGGCTTATTCCTTATTGTCTCTGTCTATTAAAATTTTGTATGGAAATTTAAAAACATCAAATGTTAAGATATAATATGATTCTCGTGAACTCTTTTTTTTTTCTTAAAAATTCAAGCTTTTTCGTTTTTTGTTTGTTTTGATCTCGCTCTCTAAAAGTTTTGATAGGGAAGGAAATATGGAGGTTCTGCAATAGCGGCTTAACAGCTTGCATTGCTTGCACTAAAGGAAATTATATGCACATTCAGCAGGAGGATCGAGATATCGTAGCTTTAGTGTAGCTACTCTAGACAGGAAAATTTATGCAGAAGAAAATGGGCGGTCTTAAGTTTTTAGACAAGGATAAGAAAATTGTAGTCCCAGGATTTTCTGGAGAAGAGTTTACGATACATGTCTAGACAGGAGCCATGATCGCGGTCTCGGACTGAAGCCACGACTCGTCGCTTTTCAAACGGAAGTTTCAAATTCAAACGAAACAATGGCTGAACTGAGCTGTAAAGGTTTATGGCTCTATTGCAAGACCCCTCCTTACGCACGTAGGTAACCGAGTTATGGATGTATCGCGCTTCGTCCGGCCAGCTTTGCGGTATCTCTTGTATTATATGCCTCAACTCTGATGCTGAGGATGTATATTGTATATACTGTTTTTAGACCAGAGACCAGACAGGAAGAAAGAAGCCGCTCTGGCCACTTTTGTACTGGGCTACTGTCGAAAATACGTGACACGCGAAAATCAATTTTGGCCACGGCAATTCGCACGCTATCGGCACTCGGTGAAGGAGTCATAAAAATTTGTTGGCATTCAATCTTATTTTCCCCATGATCAGAAGATCCGACTTTGCGATGGGTCCTTTTTACTTTGACCGCTTACCGCAATCTCGTGCAGTTTTTAAGAAAGATATTCTCGCTCCCGGACGGGCCGCCAATCGGAAATGATTTGACAGGGAAAGATGATTGGCGGTGTGCACGAAAAGGGGATCCTTAAAAAGCGAAGGATGACGACGATTTTAAATTCTGCGAATGAATCTGGTTCATTTTGGCCATAATTGTGATAAAAAACGGAAGCTTTGAGTTATTGGAATCTGTAAATTGTTAACGCTTATATTCAAATATTGACTGATGATCAGCATTGGTGAACACTTCGATCTGTTAAAGAAACAAAGCTTCTTATAGCATCATATTTAAACGTTCTCGGGGCTTCAGGTGGAGAACTCGATTCGACTTTTAGGTCTAGTTGAAATGAAATAAAAATGATGATATTGTTGATGTTTCTGTTTCAATTTCTTTACAACTTGATAATAAGGGTATGGCAATTCGGCACTAACCTTGTGTTTGCTTTCAGGCCTCTAAAGTGTCGTTGATAACGCTATTAACACTTTATGAAATTGTCTTTAAACACACAAATATGGAAGTAAAGGAAGACTTGTATTTCTATTCTTTTTTAGGAATATTTACGTTGTATGAAAATAGAAATCTTTTCGTCTGCAAAGCTAGAATATGATATGAATGAACTTATTTTCTCTGTTATAAAATTATTTCTAACAGGCTCATAACAAAAAAGTGCTGCATTTGTTTTTCTGACGAAGTATATTTCATCCAAGGCTTAGCGTCACCTTCAAAAATCAATTTAAGTTGTCCTTCAAGAGGTGGAAATTAATCGCAAGCATACACGTGTCACAAGAGACCGATTCTTTAAACGATCTTGCTCAAATTTGTTCTCTATTTGTCGACGAGGGTAACCAACTACACTTCGATTTCCTGTTGACTTGAAAACCGTGCCCAGAAGTCAGACGCCTTTGCCGCTCCTGTCACGTCTCAAGGGAGCTATCGTTTGTGTTCAGATAGGGAATCGCAAATGATTAGATGTGGGGACCCTGGGATCCCGACAAACTGAGACGGATAGGTTACATAAATCTCCAACTCTCGGTCCAATATATATCCCGGGGTTGGTCTTACCCGACATAAATACGACTTAGCGGATCGCGATTTACAGCTAATTGAGAATTGTTCCCCGCAATAGGAGGCAAGCATCCGCCGATTCTATGGAATAAATCCCCTTTGCTAATTTTAACGGGCTCCTCACGGAGAGTCGATGCATCGACAGAGGCAAATATCGAAGCACCTAATCGAAGGGACGAGAAGAAAAGGATAATTCTAATGGCATCGGATTGAGCTCCCACGATGCCTCGTATTCTTCTTCGAACGTAAAACGAAATACTTTGAACAGAGGATGACTAAATATTTAAGCTACTGCGATCAACATGATGAAAGAATTATTTAGGAAGAAGAGAAACAGAATCAAAACCAAACGAAGAATTATTTTAATAGCATTGCTAGTTTACTACCCTCTCGAATTTATTTGTAGTTTTTGAGACTTACAGAATCATATGGGAGATAATTTTTTGTTTTGTATAATTAAGTAATTCTGTGTGTTTGAATTGAGATTTCTTATGTATTCAGAGATTGGGATATGTAAAAGGGTCAAAATATCGGGAAATTAGTTTTTTAACAGAGTGAACTTTTTAATTCTTTAACAGAAAAATCTGGTTTATTACTTTATTCACTTGAGATGTCACTTGATATCACTATATGATCTACGTTGTACAAGTTTGCGGTAAGAAGTTTGTTTTTAAATTCTTTCAAATTTCTCAAATTATAATTATTCAATTTTATCTGGCTGAATTTTCGTTTCTATTATTCGCAATTTTTAATTCTTTAATTCAACTGTCAAAAATGTTAAACTGCACTGATTTATATGTTTGGTTGGTGCCTGCTAATGAGTTTCCTTTTTCCAGTTTTGATTACTTTCTCAAAGTAAAAATATTGTAACTTTTTCGCTTATTTTCGCACTATCTGTTCGTCCAATGCTGCAAATGTAAAAAATATATCTTATTTCAATTTAAATTAAAAGGCTTATAAATAATAATGATAACGGGGGGAGGGGGTATTTTAACTCTTAATAATAAAAAAATTTAGCTTTAGGGTTCGCAGAGTCAAGGTCATTTCATCAACAAAATCAGACGATTTTGTAATTATATATTTAAAATTGTAAAAGTTTATAAAATATTCAAAATCAAATTATTATTATTTAAAGCAGTTAACATTGAATAATTTGCTACTGAAAAATTTTCAGTTGAATTAATAGTTTGACAAATTGGAATGGTTCATAATTAATGCATCACAAAAACTGAATATTTTCTGATACAAAATTTATAAAGTCTGATAATTTCAAATTATTTCAAATTATAATGATAACATTGAAACTTGAACCATTTTTAATTGAATTGAAAGATTCAGTTCAACACTTTACATTGAAAAGATGAATAATGTACCAATTCAGATTTAAGGGTTTCAATTCTAATCAGTTTTAATAAAAAAAGTAAACATCTGAAATTAAATAATTTAAAAAAAGTAAAATTCTAGCATTTAATATTAATGAATTTTAAAGTTGAAAACGTTAAAATGTCATAATTTTAAATTCAAGCATTTATATATCTATAGTTTGAAATTAGAATTCAAGTTTTCAAATTCAATCTTTAAAAGATAAAAACTACAAAATTTTACAGTTGAATCATTTAACATTAAATAATTTTAAATTCGACACATTCAAACTTCTACAATTTTCAATAGAAAGCATCGATATATGAACAACAATATTAGGTTAATGCATTCAAAATCGAATAATGTCTGGTTCAATCTTTAAAAATTATAATGTTTGGATGGACCCCGCACCAAATACATGGTAAAAAAGGTTCCGGTGGAATTTTCAAAGTTTTTGATATTTTTTAGCTTATGCTCTCCGGATCAAAAAATCCTCATGACAAAAACTCAAATTATGAACAGTTTTTGCACTGCGACGATTTGAAAGTCAGATTTGGGTACATATTTTTGCCTGTGGAGTGAAGTATATCACAGACTTTTTTTCCACCCTTTGCATTGCTCTCGTGCAAGTTTATGTAGAAAACGAATCGCACGGACGAACAATGCGATGTAATCGCGTTGTAGGCGATAAGCGCTAAGCGTTGGTGCGATGCGCTAAGCGCTTAAGCAACGTATAAAGCGTTCATATAATTGCATGTTATCGAGCTTCAAACGCGAAATTCGATTTCTATTATCAAGAAGCGTTTGTTTGTCTGAATCGGTGATACAAATAACTAATTCACAAACGCATGACAAACGCTGCTCGCGATTGAAAGATTGCATCCCAAGTTCGTCGCAAAGAGCTTAAGTTGAATGGCCAGACAAAAAAATCGATATCAGCATTGCAATTGGGCACTGATCAACCAGTTTATGTCTAGCACTCAGAATTTTCCTTTCGTGCCAACGCTTCCATCCTACCTTCAACGCGAAGCGTTTAAGAAAAGCACTCAGACAACATAATAAACTCCCAGCGTTGCTGTTTGGATTTGATTCGCCAGTTTAAGTCAAGCAGTCTAAAACACTTTATAAGGAATGCTTACCTCGTTCCAACGCTCCGACTTCTGAGCGTAAAAGGTAAGTATGTAAATTGTACATACGTAGGTCACATAATCAACCCCCAGCGGTGCTGTTTTCGTAGTCAAATGATTATTGCGTACTTGAACAGGCTGATCAGTGCCAAACAGCAACGCTGGGAGTTGATTTTTTCGTCTGGGTGATTTCTTAAACGCTTAGCGTTGAAGGTAAAGTGGAAGCGTAAGAACGAGATAAGTATTCCTTATAAGGTGTTTTAGACTGCTTGATTCAAACTGGCAAATCAAAGCCAAAGAGCAACGCTGGAAGTTTATTTTGTTGTCTGAGTGCTTCTATTAAACGCTTAGCATTGAAGGTAGGGTAGAAGCTTTGGCATGAAAGGAGAATTCTGTAAAAGGTGCTTTAGAGTGCTTGACATTCACTCGTTGATCAGTGCCAAATTGCAACGCTGGGTATCGATTCTTAAAGTCTGGCAATTCAACTTAAGCGCTTTGCGACGAACTTAGGATGCAATTTTTCAAACAGAATTAGCATTTTCCATGCGTTCATGAATGATCTATTTCTATCATTGATTCGGACATCAAACGCCTCTTGATAATAGAAATCGAATTTCGCGTTTGAAGCTCGATAACATGCAATTATGTGAACGATTTGCACGTTGCCTAAACGCATAGCGCATCGTCCGAACGCTTAGCGCGTAGCACTTCCAACGTGATTATATCGCTTGTACGTCCGTACAATTCTTTTTCTGTATAAACTTACACGAGAGCAATGCAAAGGGTAGAAAATAAGTCTGTGATATATTTCACTCCACAGGTAAAAATACGATGGCTGTTTGATAAGTCAGTGACTTTTTGAATTTTTTTGCGCAGTAACTTTAAATGCACCACTGATTGCGTGAACGCCATCTGTGAATAGACCACTGTTAAATTTTGAGCAAACTGGGTCATTTATTTTGAGTTTGATAGCCATTGAAAGTGGAGAACCTCGTGAATGTTAACGAAAATGGAAGAAAGTGAATTTCGTGTGCTGATTAAGCATTATTTTTTGCGTGAAAAATCATCACTGAAACCAAGGAAAGGCTTAATAAATACTATGGGAAATCTACACCATCAATTTGAATGGCTAAGAAGTGGTTTACTGAGTTTCGTTGTGGTCGTACCAGCACAAGTGACGCCGAAAGTTCAGGTCGCCCAAAAGATTTCATCACGCCAGAAATCGTCGATAAAATCCATGGAATGATATTGGACGATAGGAGAATGAAAGTGCGTGAATTGGCTGAGGCTTTAGGCATCTAAACTGAGCGGGCACATGACATTTTACATGAATATTTGGGCATGAAAAAGCTATCCGCGAGAAGGGTGCCGCGATTGCTCACATTCGACCATGAGCGCAACCGTGTGCCCACTTCAAAGGAGTGTTTGGCGATTTTTAGCCGCAATCCGAACGAGTTTTTGTGTCGTTTCCTAACCGTGGACGAAACATGGATCCACCACAACACACCAGAGACCAAGGAGCAATAAGAAAAGTGGGTTTCTCCGGGTGAACGTGCACCAAAGAAGGCCAAGGTGGGCCTGTCGGCCAACAAGGTCATGGCCACAGTTTTTTGGGATGCACG
>JAABKJ010001602.1:0-30201 GCA_011634705.1 Andricus grossulariae
TGCCATTCAGCTTTCGGCACGGTTGCTACGCCTCCGCTTAGGGGTTATTCCTTCGGGACTATCCCTGGACAATTGTCCGCGACTGCTTATTAATTATTGTAACCATATTCGGGAGAAAACCTTGGTACAGGGACCCTCTATCCGCAACCTGATATATATATATATCCTACCATCTCACGGTTGTGAAACTTGGCCATGAGTGAAATTTACCGCGGTCCTACTGGGAGCCGGTGTCATTTTTAGATGGCAGTTGCTCCCAATGGTACCCTGCGGTGGTTGTTTAACAACAGGATTCCCAAGACCCGAGGACAATATTCCAGAAGGACGTGTCGAGACCCCCAGACTTCTTCATCGAGAATCTACAAGGCTTCCAGGACTGCATACCTCGCGACATAAAATCCTTGACGTTTGAAGGAGCTCTTTGGAAAATCATCCCAAGACCCGCGGATCATCTTCTAGGACCATGAAGACAGAGGCCCATCGCTTCTTGTGGAAAGCACTTGGGTTACGAAGGAGAATGAAAGCAACACTTCTGTTTTTGTGTTGGTTGATTACATCATTTATTTGAAACCCACATACACATTTGAATGCCATTGTTAACTTCCATCTCTATGAAATAAAATAGGAATGTTTATTTAAACATATAAAATTGAAGGGATGATATGGGGTGTATTTTTGTATATTGAATGTTAAGAAAGTACCGAGAGATTAAAGGTATTAAAAGCGAATCAGATACGAGTTATACGGGATCAGAACACGGAAGTTCTGAAGCGAGTTTAAATTTTTACGAAACAACCCCCGAGAATAGCTACTTTTCCCATAAACATCAAGTGAAAATTATCGCACCAAAAATAAAAATGTTCGAGGCAATGAAAAAATTCTTATCAGTCCAAAATATCGAGAAGGCTACGGACGAAGAGATCAAAACACAATTCTTTAAAATGAAAAACGCGCTTAAAGATGCTCAAGAACTTTTAGCCAGAATAAATGTAGACCCTACAATCGGGCGAACGAATCCAACGGCACCTGTTCTCGACGCACTCTATAAACTGACATTAAATGACCGAAAACACATAAATGAGTTGCTTAGAAACATTTGTGAATTTCACGGTACTCAAGAGATAGAATCATTCAAGGACGATATTCGTGCTTTAATAGAGGAGATTTCAATCACCGCGGAAAATAACGAATCAATGAGAAGAGCATTTTTGGATGAAACACTCAAGGGAATTAATTCGAGAAAGCTAAAAGGTGACGCGCAGCGTGTGGCAATGCGTATTTTCCCACCGATTACATTCAAAAATCTAGGAGAGGCTCTAGCATTGGAATTTGGATCACAGGGCAAATCGTTATCGCATCTAATTAGGGAACGCAACGAAATGTGTCAGATGACGAACGAGCGAGTGGAAAGTTTTATTAAATGCTACCGAGAAATTGATAGGAAAATACAACGCGCAATAGATTATAGTCCGGCAGACTTTAAAGATTTTGAACGAAGAAAAGAAGAACGCGAACGAATAAAAACATTTATCGGATGCCTACGAATGGAAATAATGTATATAGTGGAGAATTCTCAGCCAACAAGATTGAATTACGCATATCAAACCGCATTACAGGAAGAAAAAAAGTTACCTCGACAAATAACGAGAACGAGCTAGACAAAGTCATCAATTTAATATTAGAAAAAGTTTATAGCGCAAACAAGTTTTTCAATCCACACGAAGAGAAACGAGTGACCAATGCACTGATAGAACACAACCCACTACTTCTAGAGAAAATTCTCAGACGTTATGCAAATTCTGCAAGAAACCTGGACATACCGAAGAAAAATGTTACACCAAACAAAATAAACAAAAGAAAGAAAATTTTCAGCGAACCTAGCCTCCGGGAAAGGATCCCCCGAAGCGAATGTCTCAGACGGAGAAATTAGCGACGGAGGAATTAGAAACCGAGGATTTTATAGAGGAGCAACAGGACGAGTATCAAAAGTTTATTCAGAACGAGGAGGACATCCTTTTGTCAGGATCCAGTTATCAGGATACAGATGTAGACGAGATTTGGAGACGAGGTTTTGAGATAGTTGATGGAATACATCAAGTGTTAGGTAGATGAAATCTGTCATCTAAAAATCAGAAACACCAGTTCCATGTAGTGAAAGAAAATTTCCCGACGAAATTCAATGGTACCCTCGGGCGAGACTGGATTACAAAATATCAAGCAAAAATTAATTTCATTAATGATTCTCTTGACTTGTCTAATGAAAATATTTTACTTCAAGATAATCATAATCCCATTATCTTTCATGTAAGACCCTCATGCAAAGATATTAACATTAAATTACCCTGAGGCGAGTATGTCATCAATGGTAAAGGTGTACTACCGGGAATCTATAAAAGTGATGGTTTAAAAAAAAAAAAATTTAACCCTAAACTTTAATGGGGCAAAAGAAACAGTCGAAATTAAAAAGAAAGATTTAACAATTGATCGATTCAAATACCCTGAATCGAATAATTATTTCTACAAAAATAAATGAGTTAATCCAGAAAAAAGAACCAGTTTAATTTCAAAAATTCTTGATGTTAAAATTAGTAAGGAAAAAAGAAAAAAATCTTTAAAAGAATGGTATGGACACGAAAATACTATTCCTATCTTCTCTCTGAAAATGTCAGAAAACTATGACAAAAGGATTAAAGAACTATTATCAAGAAGTACTTTATCGCATTTGGACAAAACTTTACTAGAGCAAGTAAAAAATCTATTAATTGAATTTAATGATATTTTTTATCTGACTGGGGACCCAATGCCAATGGTCTCAGAAGTAGAACATCACATTAAATTGAAAACTAACAAACCAATTAGCACACCATTATATATACATCCCATAGCTTTACAACCCGAAATCGAAAGACAGATTAAAGATTACGAGGAAAAAGGATTTATTAGATCTTCTTTCTCTCCCTACCAGGCCAATCTCTGGATAGTTAAAAAAAAGATGGATAGTAGTGGAAACCAAAAATGGAGATTGGCTATGGATTTCCGAAAACTGAATGAATTTACAGAGAAAGACAATTATCCCCTACCTTCTATAGAAGAAATTCTATGTATGTTAGGAAACGCTCGTTTTATATCATGCTTCGATATGGCGAACGGTTTTTACCAAGTTACAGTAGCAAAAGAAGATATTGAGAAAACAGCATTCTCTACTCACAAGGGACACTGGGAATGGCTCAGAATGCCGATGAAACTCGTCAACGCACCAGCAGTATCAAAAGATGGTAAATTTTAAATTACAAGATTTAATTGGTAACAATTGCTTTATATATCTTGATGATTTGATAGTGACTGGTAAAACCGAAAAGAAGCATCTTGAAAATTTAAGAACGGTTTTCAATCGTCTTCGTGAAACTAAGCTTGTATTACAACCTGACAAGTGTAAAAATAGTACATCCTCTAAATCATCTGAAAGGAAAAAATGTATCGTTCAATTGGAATGAAGATTGTGAAAAGGCATTTGTCGAATTAAAAAATCATCTAACTACGTATCCTGTTTTAAAACATCCTGACTTGAGTAAATAATTTATTTTATGTACCGACGCGTCAAATGAAGGAATTCGAGTTGTGATTAGCCAATTAGACGATCAAGGTAATGAACATACAATAGGGTACGCGAGTAGAAGTCTCAATCCAGCCGAGAAAAATTATTTTACCACAGAAAAGGAGCTTCTTGCAATTGTGTGGGGAATAAAGCAGTACAAACATCTTTTGCATGGCCAGAGATTCAAGGTATACACTGATCACCAACCAATAAAAGGATTGCTCACCGCAAGACATGATGACATGTCATCACGACTCTTTAGATTGACTCAAAAATTAACGGACTACAACCCTGAAGTCATCTATAGAAAAGGTAAACACAATGCAAATGCAGATGCGCTTAGTCGTGCATTTCCAATTGAGATACCAGAAGAAATACCAGAAGGATTAAACGTAGATGAAGAAATCTTGTTGTCACCAGATATTTTACAACAACTAGAAGAAATTGTAAGTGAGGATATCAATGATGCCGATCAACGAACAGCAAGCCCATCAGCACCAGGAATTCCACTACAGATAAGGCTGCAAGAAAAAAGAACGGAACTTGAAGAAATTCTGCAAGATTTAGAATCAATAATTTCCCCTGAAGTAGGAACTTCAAATTCACCCCAAAGGAAGGAAAGGCATGTTAACGATGAAGAAATCCCGTTTTCCTTTAAAACTACAAAAATAATTATAAAGGAAATGCCAGATACTGAGGTAATAAAAAGACTAAAATAAAAAACAATTATATCACCAACGATTTAGATAAAATAAAACAATTGAGTACATTTGAGAATATTAAAATTACTTGAAACACTGAAGAGGACGAAGTAACTTTCAACAGCAGAATAAATGCATTCCAACTTCCTCCTACTTATTTTAAAAAATCCACAAAAACGGATCTTCAAATTAACGGAGCGTTATATAGAACGTTTAAAGACTTTATCAATCTGGCCACAGTCATCTGTAAGGATGAAAGAACAGAAGAACCAAGAATAATTGAAATTACTTATTGGGTAACAGAAACAGATTCTAATTTGGCAGCAAAATTTATACATTGGACTTTAAAATTATTCGGATTAGATCAGAATTATTTCATCAAAACAATGTATCCCAAAATAATTGGGAAAAAGCAAATTCAAATGATTATAATAGCTATAACTCATGAGAAAGGACACTGGGCTCTAGATAAAACCTTCAGGACGATTCAACAGACTAGCTACTGGCCTCAGATGAATAGGAAAATAAAGGAATATATCGAAAATTTTCCGGTGTGCGCGAATAAGATAACAGAAAGACGAATTAGAGCGAATGCGGTTATTATCGAGCAAGCCAAACATCCTTTCGAAATTTTAAATATAGTTAAATTTACTTTTGAAAGTAAAAATTTTTTATTAATTGAGGACAGCCTAACAACATATGTTAGGGTTGCACCATTAAAAACAGCGGAAACCTACAATGAACTACAAAAATTCCTACATTCCTTCCCGACACCTAAGAAAATCATTGCGGATAACGAACGTGCATTTCAAGGAAAGAAATTAAAAGAATTACTTTCACAAATGGGAATACAACAAATTAGAATATCTGCCAAAACGATCGAAAGAACTACAATTTTGAAAATCATTACAGAAATTAAAATTTATAATGAAACACCTCACAGTACAACCACCTATATTCCAGAAGAGCTTTTATTTTCAATCCCAAGAATAGAACAAGCAGACGAACAAACCCAACGGGAATTGAGAAGAGAAAGAAATTTGGCACAGCTTGAGGATGCAAGGAAAAAAATTCAAGAAGCCAAAGAAGTAAATCAACGAATAATTCGAACAGGGAAATAAGAGGAATACCAAATTGGGGAATTAGTACAAATAATAATATGCGCCACTTCAATCAAACAAAGAAGTATAAAGTTACAGAATACATTATTTTCAGGTCATCCCACTACTGGAAGGATCATTTAACATCCAAGGACTGGAACACCCGATAGTTTTGGAAAACCTGTATGAAGCAAGACTATATCATGAAACATGGGATACGGTATATTTTCCAAATCTAACCGAAATTAAGGACGATATCAAACAGCTAAAAAACTATATTGTAAAAATTGGGGATATATGTGAAACAAAAGTAGCTTGTAATTTGCGAAAAAGTATCGAAGTAATGGAAAATAGAATTAATAAATTAAACCAAGATTATAATAACATTGAAATTATTACGCAAATCAGAAATAAAAGGGGATTATTCAACTTCATAGGATCAGCTACTAAGTATTTATATGGAACCATGAACGCGAACGACGCAGAGAAGATAAACAAGGACATTGATGAAGATCACAGCAAGTCAAAAGTTTGGTAATATGCTTAAAAATCAAACAAGTCTAATGAAAAGTACCGTTTCGAAAATCGAAGAAATTAAAAATCAACAAGAAAAATATATTAAATTAATTCAAAGCTCAGCTGAACAACTAACCAACGCAACGAACCATTTGATCTTTAACAATAATGTTGTAAATTCACTCTTTAATATGGAGATGCATTTAGAAGAAACGTTAAGCACAGTAAAGAATATTGAAATGGCTATTGCAGAGGCTAAAGTAGGGACGATTTCGCCGAGTATGGTAACTCCTGAAAATGTTATAAACACCTTAAGAGAAATAAAAAAGAATTTTTTAATCAGAATCCCGTAGGCTTTAGAGGAAAGAAATTATTTTTTGTATACTCGTATCAGTACAGTGAACGTCGCTCTGATAAAGAATAAACTAACATATAAAATACACACTCCTATTCCCGATAAAACGACATATAATGTCATTAAATACACCTCACTTCCGTACTATAATATGTTCAATTATTATATTGACGACGGATTATACGACCAACCCATAGCCTTATCCAAGGACAAATTGTCATATACGAAGATTGACTCAACTAAATGCCGTCAAGCTGACAATTTACATATTTGCCGAATGGTGGATCCCATAAAGACAATTCCAATAGAAGGTTTCTGTCTAGGATGGGTGATCTGCAAGAGAAAATATTTCCCATTAAACTCAGATTTCACTTATAGCTTTCAAAACGAATATCAATGGTACATACTTCCTGCGAAGGAAATGCGTCTCACGATTCAATGCCCAATTGAAGAAGAAACAAGCAAGGAAATTTCAGAAGCCTCAATTCTAACACTAGAAGACCATTGCAGGGCTGTAACAAATCAAGAAGCTTTCTTTGCTGCAACACATTACTCTAAAGATCAACCTATTTTAGAGCAACAAATAAAGTTTAATTTTTCCAAATTAGAGCAAAATATTTTAAATACTAACGATCTACACCTTGCAACTTTTCACAGCACCCATTTGAGCTTACAGCAACGAAAAGAAGCAGCCCATGGTTTAGATGAAGCCCAAAAAGATTATGAAGATCTTTTAGCACAGAAACGACAACATTCATCGTGAACTACGGTTACAACTTGGTTAGAACGTCTTGGCTACACCAGTATTTAATAGAAATCTGTATTATCATCGGAAAAGGTAACGAATCGAGACGAGAAATCCACACATAAAATGGAAATCTACAATATCGACCAGTTATATTCTCCTATGCAGAAAATATTTTAACATCATTTCAGACAAGATGGAGAATAAACATTTTTTATTAAATTTTATTCAGAAAAAAGATCTCCTTTCAGTCCGCTGGGATTCGAACACCAGGTCAACTGATTCCCGGTCAGGTGCTCTAACCACTGAGCTACAGAGAGATCAGAAGAAGAATTCTTTTTTCTGAAATACGATTTATTTAGCATGATGTTAATATCAATTGTTAATAAAAATCTTTATCATCATCGGAGAAGGTAACGAATCGAGAAGAGAAATCCACACATACAATGGAAATCGATATCGATATTGTAGATTTCCATTTTATGTGTAGATTTCTCTTCTCAATTCGTTACCTTTTTCGATGATAATACAGATTTCTATTAAAAATTGATATTAACATCTTGCTAAATAAAGCGTATTTTAGAAAAAAGAATTCTTCCTCTGATCTCTCTGTAGCTCAGTGGTTAGAGCACCTGACCGGAAATCTGTTGACCTGGTGTTCGAATACCAACCGCGTGAAAGGAGAAGGTCTTTTTTCTGAATAAAATTCAATTAGAAAATGTTCATTCTCCATCTTGTTTGAAATGACGTTAAAATATTTTCTGTATAGGAGAATATAACTTGGGTCGATATTGTAGATTTGCATCTTATGTATGGATTCCTCTTCTCGATTCGTTACCTTCTCCGACATTAATACAGATTTCTATTAGAAATTGATATTAACATCTTGCTGAATAAAGCGTATTTCATAAAAAAGAATTCTTCCTCTTATCTTCTGTAGCTCAGTGGTTAGAGTACCTGACCGGAAATCGGTTGACCTGGTCTTCGAAACCCAGCGGAGTTAAATAACATAACCTTTTTTATGAATGAAATTTCATTAAGAAATGTTCATTCTCCATCTTGTCTGAAAAGAAGTTAAAATATTTTCTGTATAGGAGAATATAACTTTGGTCGATATTGTACATTTCCATTTTATGTGTGGATTCCTTTTCGCCATTCGTTACCTTCTCTGATGATAATACTGATTTCTATTAAAAATTGATATTAACATCTTGCTAAATAAAGCGTATTTCAGTAAAAAGAGTTCTTCCTCTGATCTTTCTGTAGCTCAGTTGTTAGAGTACCTGACCGGAAATCGGTTGACCTGATGTTCGAATCCCAGCGGAGTGATAGGAGAAGATTTTTTTTCCGAATGAAATTTCATTAAGAAATTTTTATTCCACATCTTGTCTGAAATGAAGTTAAAATATTTTCTGTGTAGGAGAATATAACTTTGGTCGATATTGTAGATTTCCATTTTATGTGTGGACTTCTCTTCTCGATTCGTTACCTTCTCCGATGATAATACTGATTTCTATAAAAATATTAATTTAAAAAAATAAAAGTTTGAGATTCAACAAAAAATATTATTTTTAACCAAAAGCATTATTTTTCTACCAAAAAAGACGAATTTTCAACCAAACATTGGAATTTTTAACTAAAAGAGATACATGTTCAATCAAAAACGGAATAGTTAAATTCTCAATTACAAAAATTGATTTTTGACTAATAATAGAACCAATTTTCAACTAAGTAGTTGAATTTTCAACCAAAGAGATGAATCATCAATCAAAAAATTTTTTTTCACAATGTAGTTCAACTTTCAAACAAGTAGATAAATTTTTGACCAAAAAGACAACTTTGTACTATGGTAGTTGCATTTTTAACAAAATAATTAAATTTTAATCCGAATAGTAGAATTTTTAACCAAAATAGATGAATTCCGAACCGAAAATATAATAGTGGACTTTTCAACCAAAAAGTTTAATTTTAACCCAAAAAAGTTGGATTTTTTTATAGGAATCTATTTATTCAGTTCGCAACTAAGCGAAAAAATGAAAAAATGGGAAGTATCTTGAAAACAAGGGAAATAGGAAAAATTGTTGAAAAACGGGAAACTAGATAAAAGAGCTCCTAAAATTACTTTTTCACTGAGTTCAGAGCTTTTTCATTATTTATTAAGTAAATAATAAAATTATCCTTACTACAAAATTGCTCTCACATTTTTTGACATTTTTTAAATTTAATAGAGCTTTAAAGCTCGTGTGCCCGTAAATCGATGACATAAAAAATATTCTAATTATAATTTGTTTGCGATGCAGTATATCAGGATGCTGTGCTCTGCTCGATGAATATTTATCGCTGGTGCGCTGGCCTTTTCCGGAATAAGAGGAACAGCTAGATTTTTCGAATCTCCATCAAACGCGACGACGAAAAGCGTGTAATATAGCGCACTTTTTTTAAATCACGATAAATCGTACAACAAGAGCCAAGCTTATGGCGGTTTTATATACTTGCACTAGAAATACATGGGAAAATAGTTATTTTCTTGTTATTTAAAAATCGGAAAATTACGAAATTTTTTGAACAGCGGATTAAGAATATATGTTTATCAGGTTGGTCAAAAATTATATAGATAACAATTTTTTTTAAGAGTTTGAGTTTGAGCCAAATCGTCCGGATTTAAATTTTCACACCAGCATGCCCGCCCCTCTTGATGGAGTCCCAAAAATGCCCCAAAAACTAAAAATGAAAATTTTGTCCAAAATTGACAGATATGACACCTGTTCTTTACCTTCTTGTCATACATTTTTTTTATTCAACAAGTGTAATGTTTTTAAGTATTTACAATTTTTTTATTGTGTTTTTAATTGTGTTTATAATAATTTACTAATTGTTTAAACAATTAATTATCATTGACTTGCAACTTCTTTTCAACAAGAAATAGAAAACTCTAGTTTTTTAAATTTGGCTAACTGTTTCGCCTATTTTTGAATATCTAAGTTATTCAGATATTACTACCCCACTGTGTAACAAATTCATATTTTTATAAATATTGCTTCCTCTTAGAGGGAGCTTCGTCATTACCTAAATTTTCAAATCCACCTTTTCGACATATTTAGATATAATTCGACCCCAGGAGTTCAAAAATACAATTTTTTTCAAATGTCCATGTGTATGTGAATTTTTTTCTGTTTACCGCCATATCTCGAAAAGTAAAAGATCCATTTAGAAAAAGTTTTTTATCGTTCAGAGATTGAAAAAAAAATTAACTTGTTTATATGAGAAAAACTTTTTTGGTATTAAAAATACATCAATATGATGTCTAGTGTGTTCTTCAGGATGCATCGATCGACCAATTGTTGAAACCTTTATGACCTACCAGTACCAGTTTATGAGTTTCAAAAAATGGTTTATTCTGTATACGAATTCAAGGTCAAAATTTGAAATTTCAAAATAGCTGATTCAACATGGCGACCAAAATTTGTGAAAAATCCAATGTGTTGACAGATTTGAATGAAAATGAGTGTCAGGGGGTTATTTGGGTCGCTGCATATGAATTCAAGGTCCAAATTCGAATTTTGGAAATTGCTAATCCTATGGGGCGATCCGCCATATTGGATTCTCCAATGGTTACCGAGAAAAAAAAATGATTGAAAATATGCTTTTTTTTATGCGTTTACATTGGAATGCCTCCATACCTCTATGAGGGAACAAATTCATTTGGTACCTACGAGGCAGCAAAATGCTCATAAAATGAGCACAAATGAATACACCCATAAGGAATACATCCTTAATACTTCGCAGTGGTATTTTTTCTTGTTAAACCCATTTTTTTCCTAGATACATTTTTGAAATTTATATTTTTCTGTGATCAATGCGGTAAATTGTAATTGTTAAGATCTATGCTTTTTGTTAGAATCATTATTCGAGTATTCAAATAATTGACCTATAAAAGATTAATTGTACATTTTAAAGGAAATGCGATCACAAAATCTGATTTCTTTGTCTTAATTTGGTCAAGTACGTCGCTTATTGTTAAATATTTAAATATTATACAAATTAATTGAATATTTAATATTTGTTCGAATAATTTTTTCAACAAGTGAATAATAATTAATTATCTGAAGAATTTGTAAATTTTGAAAACAAAGATCAGTATTCCTGTCAATGACTTTAATTGCCCGATCAAACGTAAAATAGTACCGTTCAATAAATTAATAAGAAAAGCAAAGAAACAAATGGAAACTAATAATGAAATTATAATATTAGGTTAGTTCAAAAATCTCTGCAAACATTGCACTTGTCGAATAAAAATAATTAATGACAGGAAAGGGAAAAACAGACACTATATGTGTCAATTTGGATTTTTTAGGGCATTCCTGGAGCTTCAAAATAGGGAGAGGAAGGCGTCAAAATGCAAGTTAATTTAGTGGAAATTATTCGTTGGAGAATCTCCAACAAACGCTGATAATCTCCCGCAAAGTAAGTTTAAACCCAGAAGCGTGAATCACATTTATCCGAAAACAAAAAGTTCCCCATGTTAATCTTATGGGATTTTCCGGACCTTTGCTGTACGTTTTAATATTAACCGGTTTCGCTTAAACTATAAGGGCATTTTTTTCTGAAAACTTTATGAAATGAGGGGGGGGGCATGCTCTCAAGTCATTTTTTTTGGACCACGTTAATGTGTAGAATATACTATAGATTTATAGTATTCTGAGGTGTGAGTCTTATGAGAAATTTCCTCCCTTTCCCTCATTAGATCCCACTCTGCAGCCCTTGTGGAATTTATTCGCACCGGACGCACTCAGCCATCTAAAGCAGAATGACCTTCTCTCCCGCTGGCGATGTATGTTGTTTGCGAGGCCGTCGTCTATTCGGCATGAATTAAAACATAAATTTCAATCAACCGGGCAGAGGCATTTATACTCCCTTTTCGATCCATAGTTCTCCTCCATGCTCTTGTGCGCATATGGAAGTCGCCATATAGCTGCAGGCGTCCATGAAAATCGACAAAATCATTACTCCAGTTCCAGATCCGATTAAAGCAAATTGTAACTTTCGAGCTTCCATTCCACGCCTACTTTCCACTGACCATTCGTACCCTCGGGCTATAATATCTATGATTTTCCAATAGCCGATATTCCAAAATTTTTTCAAATGTAAAAAAGTAATTTTCATAAAGGCTATTTGCACCGAGAAATATTCCGGTGATTATCCTGACTGACATCCCGAAATATACTCTTCAAACATAAATTTATAAAAATTCATGTAGCAATATGTCTACGAGAATTTCGGAAACATATAAAGAAAAAAATCATGTTAGGGGAAAATTAGGTTGATCAGATGATACAATAATGTAATGTAATTAGAATGATTATTTGATAGTTGATGAGGATGTATGAAAAAAGGTCAAGAAACTAGAGGTAGGTGATTATATGTATAGATGGATCATTTTCCCATGATAGTGACATTAGGGGGAGAAAAGAGTAATGAAAATGATAATAAAAAGGAAATAAAGGTTAAAAGGGCAGGGAGAGGGGATTGGTCAACAGAAGGAAAAGCACCGTTTTCAAAGAAGGTCAAGTATATTAAAATGGGAGAGGGATATGTAAACGAAGAGATGGAAATAATGCTAAGAGGAGTAAAAAAATATCTGAGGGAACGAGCAAAAAGAATTTACTAAAAGAGGCGCTAGAAGTGGATGGGATAAAGAATGTAAAGAGAAGAAGAACAAAGTGAGAAAGGAATGAAGAAAATGGAGAAAAGAGAAAAGTAGGGGAGTAGAATATAGGAGAAAAAGAAGGAATATACCACACTGAAACTGGATATAATAATTTGATCTGCAACAGAATGATCCAGGAATGTGACAATCTTTTTTTTATAGAACAGGGAGAGGAGATTGGTCAATATAAGGAAAATAACCGTTCGAGAAGAAGGTCGAGAATATTTAAATGGGAGAGGGATATGTAAATGAAGAGATGGAAATAATAATAGGAAAAATGAAAAAAATATCTCAGCGCACAAGTAAAAAAGAATTTAGTAAAAGACGGTCTAGAAGTGGATGTGATGAGGAATGTAAAGAGAAGAAGGAACTGAGTAAGGGATTAAGAAAACGAAGAAAAGGAAAAAGTAGTGGAGTAGAATATAGGGGGAAAAGAAGAAATAAGCACACTAGAACGATACCATCAGATTCGCTGACACTTGTATGTGTAATTGAATAAAATACGAAGAAAATAAAGGTTTAAAGAAGATTTGGAGAAGGCTAAGACGAAATAAAAGGTTCGAATGGTAGTCAATAAAGACATAAGAAGGAAAAGAGTCAGCGATGATATTGAGATCGTAGAATGGATAAAGTGTTTCATGGATTTGCTAGGAGGAGTAGAGAAGAAAGTTAGGGAAGGAGGAAAGATTGTAGGGAAAGATACGACCAAGAGAACATAACAAGAGAAGAAATCGACGAGGTGTTAGGAATAATTAAAGGTATGGAGAGGAAAGGGGTGGCCAGATTTATAAGAAAGAAGGGGTAGTGGTGCCGGTAGTGAAAAAGGCAAAGGAGAGGAGGTGAACGATTATAGGGAAGTGACGCTGATGCCAACATTCTATAAGTTATATGCAACTGTTTCAGCTGAGAGGTTGAAGAAAGAATTTGAAAGAAAGAAGATAGAGCCATAGAATCAGACAGGGTCTAGAAAAGGAATGAGGGTGATGGATAACATATATGTTCTGAATTATCTGACAAATAGAAGGGGTAAAAGGAAGGAAGGGAGAGTGATAGAAATTGAGGAAAAAGGAGGGGGAGGAGTTCGGATCAAAAACAAATTGAAATATATACTGGTTCACGCGGACAATATAGTATTAATGGCAAAGGATGATGAAGGGATGGCGGGCTTAATTGTTGGATTGAAGAAATACTTTTAGAGGAAAAAGTTGAATTTAAATTTAGAAAAGACAAAGATAATGTTTGTAAAAGGAGGGGTTGGGAAGGGGATAGAATGGGAGATAGAAGGGAGTAAGGTTAGGAAAGAAAGAAGTTTAAATATTTTTGATCTACCTTGCAAAAAATGGAGATAAAAAAAGCTGTTATAAGATAAATGATAAAGAAAGTGGCAGAGGTAATGAAGCAGGAATGGGGGATATGAAAAAGATGGTTCAAAAAAGATCAAAGAAGCAGAATATGGTTATTTGATACGTTGATGTGAGCGGTATCAGGCTATGGAGAAGAGATTGAGAGGTTAAAAGAAAAATATGTATAAGGTGAACGATAGGGGTAGACCGAAGGACGCCTGAATATGTGGTAAAAGAGAAAGTGCAAAGGGATAAATTAAGTATAAGAGCGGTAAAAAGGGCATGGAAGTTTGAAGGGAAGCTAAGCGAGAGAAAGGGAAGTTAATTAGCAAAAAGGTAAGGTAGAAGAAGGAAAGGGAGGGCGATAGAATTCACGAGATGGAAAGAACAAGAAGGGATTTTGGGATAGGAATATAGGAGAGAGGACTGAAGTAAACTATGAAGAATTTGAGAAAAGAGACAGGGAAAGATATTTAATAGAAAGATGGGAGTGCTTCAGGAATCAATATATAATAAATGGTATAAGATGCTAAAAAAATACAGGGTACCAAAGTATTTAGAAATAGGATAAGAAGTGAGAAGATGGACAAGAATAGCAAGATTTAGATTAGTAACGGGGTAAGGGAAGGGGTGTATTGGAAAATGAAGGAGTACAGAAATTGCAGAATCTGTGAATGGGAACAGGAAACATGGGAATTTTTTAGTATTGGATGTGCTTGGTGCACCACCACCATTTTTCACCAAAAAATCTTCAATTTATCTTTTCTAACATATCCATTTTTTAGAATGATCCAAAGGGTAGAACATAGTTCAAAAAACCAAAAACCTCCAGTGTACTCTGTTCCCTGAGAGCCACATTCTGGAGACGTCTAGCGTTGCAGCATTTGTTTTGTCACTTCAACTACTTCTGCGATCTTTACTTGTTTTTTCGTCTATCGGTTTGCTTCTCATGTTCATTGGGTTTTCTATTGAAGGTGCACGCTACATATACAATTCTTTTCATTGGGCAATCAAACACTGCACTCTTAGTTGGTTCCCATAGTCACACTTTTGTCACTTCAACTTTGTATGCAATCATCACTTCTTTTTTCATTCATTGGTTTGTTTCTCACATTTTTTGATTTGATATTGAAGGCACATGCTATGTGTGCTATTCTTTACTTTGGACAGTGTAATACCACGTGTGGGTCAGTTGGTTCCTATAGTATGAGGAAAGGCTTGTTCTTCGATGCTCATATTTCTCTGTTGACTTGTATTTCTTTGTTGACTTGCTATTTCTCTGAGCTCAGACTTACGAGTATCATTCACTGTTACTTCAACTGTTTTGAGTGTACATTTCTTTTGATAACATGAACACTGATTTTTAATCTTTTATCTGTTGACGCAACTTAAAGTTGCATGTTGTGGCATTCTTATATTCCGAAGCATACAATGTTAATGATTTAGCGCATAATCAAAAAGTCGCTCGAATAGTTATTAGTTACAATTCCTTCAACTTCTTGCGCAATTAGCACACGCAAAATTAGTTGAATATACTTGGTTAATTGGTTCAATCTTTTCTATACTTCATTTGACTTGGTACAGTGGAAAACGTCGGATTCATTGAAGAACCCTAAGTGCACTGGGTGTAATAAGTTCTGCAATAAAGTATGTGCTCAATATAAAAAATTGAAGCCGAAGATGAAGCAAG
Organism: Andricus grossulariae; assembly: GCA_011634705.1. Classification (NCBI taxonomy): domain Eukaryota; kingdom Metazoa; phylum Arthropoda; class Insecta; order Hymenoptera; family Cynipidae; genus Andricus; species Andricus grossulariae. The sequence continues at coordinate 15,753 of JAABKJ010001602.1, forward strand.
GAATTACAGTGATAAGCTCCAACAAACAATCGTTGTTCACAATTTTTTTGTGAGGAAAATGTCGACTTTCAATATAAAAAAAAACAAAACAAGTTTGATGTTGAAAACGAAACAGATCATCTGAAATCAACTTCTGATGATCCGGCAGTCAATATACGACTCAAGCCTGAAGTAGATAAATCAAGTGATGGAAGGATTGAAGTTTCAATTCAGAGAACCGTATCGACTTACAAGTATTGCTGTATTTGTTCTGCCACAAAATATATTACCGTCATTCCAGAAGAAGCTTGTTTGCAATCTTTCATTAAGATACGAATCCACATGCCAGCAGGTAATCGGTGTTGTCAAAGTCATTTAATCAAAAATCGATTCTACGAGGAAAAACTTAGCCTCCTAAAGGTACACTCTTACTCATCAAATCTTACCGCTTCAGAGTTGACGAAAATAATGGAGAATCTCTCCATTGAATGTGATTCTGCACTTTATGATAAAATCGGTGATTTCAGTCTTTCCGAAAAACAGCTTCTTAACTTTACAGACTTAACTCTCTCAAGCGCTCGTCGTGTTCCTTTTGAAATTTCGCTCAGGTAATTCGAATAAAATGTTGGCTTGCATTCTTCAACTTGAATACGAACAGCATGTTACTGAATATTCAACAGCAGTAATCAAATACTTTGAAGGAGATGTGATGCCTCATCGTTTTGGAATAACAGCTTCCATCAGAGATGACCATATCAAAGACCACACAACTGAAATTGCTAAGACTTTGTTTGAAACTCATGAACATTAATTTTTAATCTGTGATGGAACGTATGCACGTCATCAAAAAAGTTCGAACAATGAGTTTTAAAGAAAGTTTTATTCAGGTCTGAAAAAAGTTCCAGTTTGTAAGCCTTTCACAATTTGCACAAGTGGCGGGTACGTACTTGATATGCTAGGACCATATCCTGCCAATCTAAATGATGAAGAGATCTTAAGAACTCTTTTACAGGATCCGAACGGTTTGTGCAAGTTGTTGGAGGAAAACGATTATGTGGTCTTCGATTGTGGCTTTCGAGATGTAATAGCTGAGTTAAAGTTCAAAACAATCAACGCATCATTGCCTGCTTTCAAAGGGCAACGTAAGCAATTGACAACAAAAGAATCCAGCGAATCCCGTTATGTAACAAAAATCCGTTGGGTAGTTGAAGTTGTCCACGGAATACTGAAGCAAAAATACCAACTTTTAGACTACAAATTTCACAACAAATTGCTTCCTAAGATTGGGACCTACTTCCGAATTGCATCATTCTTGAATGATAATCAATTCGGGAAAACGTGACAGTCTGATGCAGAATTTTCAAGTGAGATGACAGTAAGAATGAAAGTCAGAAGAGATGTTGAAAACCCTTTCGCTATTCAGGTAGAAGAAAAAGGTTGGTTATCTCATCAGAAGACATTTTCACTTTCCAGAAATGACTGAGAAAGACTTAAAAAGTCTGTAACCTTCACGTGGTGGACTCTGGGAACTACAATATTATTGTAGGCTAACTGCAGACGTTCAGATCGACAGAAAAACTGTTTTACTAAGTTTCTTATTTCCCATTTCTCAGTTTGAAATTCAAACTAGAAATTAGGAGTCAGCTAGTTTTTGAGGTAGCGGACACTGAACGGTTCTACTCTTTCGATCGTTCTAAAAATTGGTTATGTTATACAAGATGAATTAAAGATTTTCTTGGTGAAAAAAGGTGGTGGTACACCAAGCACATCCAATAAAAAAAATGCTCAAGAATTGAAAAAAATTATTTAACGGTCCTATTCACGAAAATTGGTTCATACATTTTTTCTAACATTCTACTATTGAGATATTTGAACAAATAATAATAACAAATTTTCTGATCATCGAAATCGGTCCAGCGATTCTCAAGAAGAATTAACTTTTCGATTTTTCTTATAACCACCATAACTTCCATAAAAATTATTTCTCAGATATAATCTTTTGGGAAATTTATTCTTACATCAATACCAACTTATTGTACAAATTACGACCAGATCCGAGCGGGGGCGGTACATTCATGCTTATCCTGATATGCCCTTTGAACAACTGTGTTATAGAAATTCTTCTTCTTGGCTTAAACATTATTTTTAATAATTTTTTTGCCTTTATTGACTAAAAAGTTTTTCTGAATTGAAAAATCACTTCTCGTTGAAAATTCGTCTGATTGGTTTGTAAATTCATCTTTTGGTTCAAAATTCGTCTTTCTTGGATAAATTCAACTGTTTTCAGTTTTTCATATTAAAATGTTTTTCGTTTAAAATGTCAACTATTAGATTTTTTGCTGAGAATTTATCTTTTAAGAAACAGAAATTCAAATCGTCTTACTTGTTTTTGTTTTTTTACTTGTTTTGTTTCTTCTTGTTTTTGGAGAACGCCTAAATGAATTAACAAAAAAAATTTGGTCTTTAAAAATTACGTAAGATAGAAGAGTGGAGGTGTCAAAACTTACGGACCCTCACAAAGGGGAGTACATGTTTCAAAATTTCAGAAAACAATTCTACGTAATTTATACATGTACCCTAATTCCAAAACTGCGCTGTCGATATAAGATTTTATGTGGATAGTTGTAAATAGTTGTAGATAGTAGGCATAAGATAATATAAAATATGTGGTTTGATATAAGAAGGTTCAAACTTATAGAATTGAAAACTAAATGATTTCAATTATAAGTAATTTTGTAAAAAATTAATTACATACGCACTTTAAATTTGGCTTGTTTTTAATGTATTTGATATTGAAGGTAACTTAATTCAAAGCTAACGAATTTTCATGCACGTACTTGAAGGATTTGAAATGTAAAAGCAGCCATAAAAATACAGATTATTATTGCTGCAATTCATAACATATATCATTTTAATTTCGCAGAAATAATTTTCATGTTAAGGGAAAGTACATTTATAATGAAACCGCTGAATGAAACTCGCTTTGAATAAGTACATATTTCATACCCGAAGCTCATCACCGAAGCAACTTTTTTGGAAATGTTAGTGAATTCATTAAAAGTCGTGGCGTACATGCTGGTTTTTTGTAGCCACTTTATCCAACTGCAAAATATTGTCTGAAAATTTTTGTTTTCTATCGTTTTTAATATTTACTGTATGTTTTATAACAGCGATTTATCAATTCCTATTCACTACTTTTTCTGTCTTCCATATTCATTTAATAAAGAGGAAATTATATTTCATTTGATTAACATGTTTTACGACTACATATACTCTAGACACATATTTGAAGATATAGACCATCACGTTGCTGCAGCATGAAATTCCATATTACGGTGAATATGTAAATGTACTTCATTACAATTAATCATTCGCTGCATTATTAGCATTTGCCCATCTATTGATATTGGCCTCTACGATTTATCAGTGGGGACCTTTGAAAGTGAATTTGCAAGTGTTAGCGAATTATGGACCATACTAAAATTACGTAATTTTTGGAAATTCGCAAATGAAAAAAAAAACTCGCAGTCATTGTACAGAAATTTAGTCTGAATTTAATTTTACGCGCCAAAAAAACCTGGTAAATGAAAAACGAACCTAGCCAACAATTTGTTTAAAAGTCAGGAGATTTTATTGGTCAGAGAAAAACCAGGGATCTAGAACGAAAATCTTGCTAAATCTTGCCAAAGGAATTTCTGTAACTTTAAATAACGGTCAATCCGAATAAATTTGAAATTTTTAATTTGAAATTCTCTTATTCCGTTTATCAATGATTCTAGGTTAAAAATTTTATGTGTCAGGGAAAATAAAAAATTGGTCAGGAAAAAATTTTTTAAATGAAGTTTTGCGGTAACCGTGATATAATATTCTTGTTAGGAATTTATTTGCCTCGTATTTATATTTATTTTTTTTGCAGTTACTTCCTCGTGAAGATTATCTTTTTAGTTATGAATTTTATTATTTGTTTGAAAATTCCATAATTTTGTTAAAAATTCATCTTTTTGGGTTGAAAATTCAAGCATCTTAGTAGAAAATTTACTTCTTATTTGAAACTCATATTTTAATGTTGAAAAGTCAAAGTGAAATATTTCTTTTGGATGAAAATTCAGCTATTTTTTTTCAATTTGTCTTTTTAATTTATAAATTCATTTATTTTAGTAGAATTGCATCTTTTTTCATGAAAATGCAATTGTTTTGTTAAAAATTAAACAATTTTACTGAAAACTTATCCTTTTTGTTTAAAAATTCAACTGTTTTGTTCAAAATTACACTATTTCATAGAAAATTTAATTTTTGTTTAAAAGTCAAACTCAAATTTTTTTGGATGAAAATTCAACAATTTCTTAAAAATTTTTCTTTTTTATTTTAAAATTGTTCTATTTTAGTAGAAATTGCATCTTTCTTGCATAAAAAATGCAACTATTTTCTTGAAAATCCAACAATTTTGTTAAAACTTCATCCTTTTTGGTTGAAATTTCAACTATTTCCTTGATAATTCAACTATTTCGTAGAAAATTTACTTTCGGTTCAAAATTCATATTTTTATGTTGAAAAGTCAACTGAAATCTTTTTCGGTTGAAAATTCAATAATTTGTTTTTTAATTTTGTCTTTTTAATTAAAAAATTCATCTCTTTCAGTAGAAACTGCATCTTTATAGGTTAAAAATGTAAGTGTTCAGTTGAAAATGTAACAAATTTGTTAAAAAGTTATTCTTTTTTGCTGAAAATTCAAATGTTTTGTTGAAAATTTCACTATTTCGTAAAAAAAATAAAGGTTCGAAATTAAATTTTGGTGTTGAAAAGTCACCTGAAATGTTTTTTGGATGAAAATTCAAATATTTATGTTGTTGAAAATTTGTCTTTTTGATTTGAAAAGTCATCTGTTCTAGTAGAAATTTTATCTTTCTTGGATAAAAATGCGACTGTTGGGTTGAAAATTAATCTTCTTCACTTGAGGATTCAACCTTTTGTTTGAAAAGTTTGGTTGATCCACTTTGTGAGGAAATTATTTTTTTGTTGAAGATTCATATTTTTAGTTGAAAATTCGCCCTTTTGCTTTTAAAATTTTTTTTTTTTCAAATGAAATTTCATCATCTTTGTTTCAAATATTGCACTTTTTTGTTAATCATTAATCTTTTTAGGTTAAAATATCAATAATTTTGTTGAAAATTCAATTTTTCGTTGTTGAAAATTCATGTATTTTGTAAAAAAGTAATCTTTTATGGTAGAAAATTCATTTTTTTTTGTCTCAAAATAAATAAATTTGAGAATTTCAAATGTGTATCAGAAATATTTTTTTATTATCTCAAATACAAAAACTATCCAGTAGTTTCAAGTCCTATATCATACTATTTCTGAAAACCATAAATTACGCATCGTAAGAGGATTCACTTATAAGTAGATTGTAATTAAATAATTATATCAAGTTTTAATTTACAGTTCGCCACAAAATGACTAATTAATCTTCTTTCTAATTTTGCGCTTCAAACAAAAGCTCAAAGACTCAGACATTGAGCATTCAAATTTTGAATAAAATATTGAAAGGATAAAATTGGTCCATTTATTTTAGAAAAATCCTGAAGAAGAAGAATGCCAGTTTTTTCTGTGCAGGGATTGATCCAAAATGTTGAATACCTTTATCATAGAAAAGGGACTTTAAAAATAGACAGTTACCAAAAGAGAATATAACATCAAAATTTGTGAGTAAATTCCCTATTAAATCACGAGAGATAAATAATATCGATGTTTACTTCAAGAACAATCTTAGATTTCAATACGCATTAAGAGCTAATCGTAAATCTTTTATCGTAATGGCCATATTGATGAAGATAAAAAAGGTCTTTATCTTGCCTTAACTACCAGCATACTTTTTATGTAACCCCTCTCTCTATGTCTTCTTGCTTCTTGAGATGAAATTTAAAATGAATTATTTCCATTTATATATAAAATGGTTGTGTCTAGTTGTCTCGAAAAATTGTAGGAGTTGGAAAAGGGAATGGACTAGTTGTCCCAGCTAGTAGCCTGAAATGAATATTTCCCTGCCCTCTGCGAAAGATTGGAACAATAATGACTACTTTTTAATTGTCTCAATCCAGCACAAAATTATAAATAATTGTTCGATTTATAAAAATTAACCTAAAAATTCAGAGACTGACTCGTACTCCTTTTGTAGGGTTGTATCCAATTTTGCTTCCATTCTTTCCCTAAGTACAATTGTTACTTTAATTGCTTGAAGAGCTAAAAGGATTTTCTAGGAGGGATTCTGGAGGGTGTTATATAATTTTTGCGAATAATTTTCGTAGAGCTAAACGAATAGATCGTAAGGGTCGATCCCGTCTTTGTGTCTGGTGATTCTTCTTTTGAACGGGGCCATTGGGGGACGATTCAGATGCTCTAAAGCGAGGCACTTTAATGGCTCGATGCGCATCGCGGTGACTGACGAATAAAGCAAATGCCGAGCTGTTTCGAGAGGGAGAGGATTCTTCAGGCTGGCAATAAAGTTCTTTTTTGCACTGTTTGCGTATCGGCGATTCGAATGGTTAATGCTCCACTGATGTCTAGCTAGCTATAGATATATATACATTACTGAATACTATGCGACGATCGGGCTTCTGGAAGAGATAAACGATCCTCGGGCTAGGTAAGTAGACACTGTTTCCGGTCTAAAGTAGATATATTCTTGCGTCCCTTCTCATCAGGACCAACGTTGCTCTTTTAGCGATGAAGAGCCTGCGAAAAAGCTGATAGCATTCATCTTTGCCAGCGCAAAACTCAAAAACACGATTATTTATACAATCTCTTCATTAGAGCTTAATGAGATTCTTTCCGGTTTTTACACTGCTACTTATTTGACAGAAAATTAAAAATATTCATTGAAACTATATTGCTCACATATAGTTTATTAGTATTTAATCAATAATTAATTATCATTTCGAGACGCGAAACCTCCCTTCTGTACTTCATATACGGAAACAAGTATATTTTTACAAAGTGGGAATTATAATCAATGATGTTGAATTAAATTTGAATAAATTGAAAAATTAATCGCTGTAATTAAATTTAGTTGAAAAGAATCGAAAGGTATTGGCGCCAACCTGTTAGAATTGAATGGAAGTTTACACGGAATAGTTGGAGGTCGATGGACTGAAATTTTTTAATCAAGAGCCTTAATTGAATTTGGATCGAGGTTCTCGTCTCGAAGGATTTATTTTTTTACTAGGTGAAATAATGTTTAATCGCAATTCTCGTCTAGGGATTCAATCAAGGCTCATTGTTTAAAAGCGCTACCCACTATGCTACAGAAGCCCACCACCCACTGTATCAGGACCGATGGAACCGGGGCCAGGGAACGAGCAAACCACTATTGCCACCGACGCCATCCACTGAATCTTCCACCATCGGGGCTTGATCGTTCCGTTCTTTCGACGTGAGTTACATTGACTCTGCCGCACATTAATTACCATTAGCGGGGATTGCTCTAATTCCATTTCCCTCGTAATTCTAACCGCTCTCTCCTTCTTACTAGCGTTGAAGTCAGGTAAATCCCTGCTTAGGGAAAATTCATTGAGCCTCAGCGAGAATTCTTTGCGATCATTTTTGCAGGACTTCAGGACTTTTGACTTTTCCTTTTAAAAGTAAATTAGAATTAGGGGTAAATATTTGGCTTTGAACTTGGTTAGGTTGAGGATGTGCTAAAGGAGGCAGGTTTTAGGTCTTCATATTGTTAATAATTTGTTTGATGTTATTGTTCCTCTTTTGATTGATCTTCAGGTTTCATTGATCATAACATGGTCTCAGCCCAATGCTTATTCTCCTTGAAGTTTTCCCTCTGTTTTCGAGTTTCGGGCACTAGCTTCTCGTTTTGTGGGAACTCAGGTAGTAGCGTGAGGCTTCTTTTGTTGAGCAGGCTCGGGCCCTTTTTTCTGCTCTTCAGTTCCAATGAAGGTGTAGGCTAATGTAGCCACTTCGGTTCGTGCAACGATTTAAAATCAATTGTGCTTCATTTGAGACAATTCAGGTATTTGAGTCCTTTAATTCAAAGTCAGTGTTTATTCAATTTTGTAATACTTGTGCAGTGACCTCCCGACTCGATCGTCTTCTGGTGTTGTAGGAAGTGAAGTGTCGGATGACGTATTACTTCCGGTCGGGTCGGGATCGATCGTTCGGTGAACGATCGTGGTCGTAGCTTACGGAGGCTACATCTTTGCTAATTTTCTAAAACAACCAAAACCTTCTTTTGGGCACAAAAGGAGTGCTGTATGGGACAGGCTACGGGATTCGTATCTTGGATTTAATCGATACAAGGTATTTAGAAGTTAAGGATCACGGTGAGAAATTGTCTTGTTCATTTTCGTTGACTTTAACATGACTGAGAATGATTTCTTCGCTACCTCACGGCAGTCGTTTATTAATTCAAAACAATATATTACAGGTAAATCTGAGATTGGATATGTAAAAGAGGGCGAGGGATGAAGGGTGTAATAAATGAAAATAATTAGTTGAAATAGACGCTAGTAAAAGGGAAAGGACCAGAAAGAGGATGAGAGAGTCAGATGATGTGAGGGGGTTATACAACCCATAATATTATATATAGAAATATTCAAAGGTTGTGGCCGAGGGCGAAAAAGGATAAACGTTGCTTGGACAAGGACGTGTAAGAGAGGACAGGGTCAAGATCTTTTTATAATATAGATAAATTAGGAATAGGTGCTATAAGAGCGGAAAGGAGATGATGGGTGTATTAATTAGAAATAATTAGTAGGGATGGAAACTGGAGTGGAAGGAGGATAGTCAGGACCAGAGGGAGGAAAATGAATGGGTTAGAGGATTGCATGCTGTCAGAGGGTCATACAATTAATAATAATATTATGTATAGAAGGGTTCAGGGTTTGTGGCCGAGGACGAGGGTAGTATGAGCCTTGGCCGGATTAACCCTTCGAATACACACTCGGTAAGTAAAATGGTTCAGTATTTGTGAAGTTATAGACGATAAAGAAGTGAAGAGCGTCAGATTGACCCAGAGTATAGGAGATGTTCGAAAAAATAGGTGTGTACTCGAAGGGTTAAGGATGTGTAAGAGGGAGCATCTTCGAGATCTCTTTTTATAATACAGAAAAATTAGGGATAGATGGTGTGCAAGAGTAAGAGTGAGATGACAATTGTGAAAATTAATAATAATTAGTGGGTACAGACACTGAAGAGGATTATTTATAATAGGATTTCAGGGGCTGGATCAAGGTGTTTGCTGGGGGGGGGGCGTCAAGATAATTTTATAATATAGAGATATCAGGGATAGTTGAAATTACTGGTCTAATGTATGAGAATAGTAAGTAGGATAGACTTCGGAAAGGGATAGCGAGGGGAGGGTTAAAAGGAGGAGTAGGAAGAGATGAACGAACCGGTGGTGGGTATGGATCGGATAATTATGAAGTGTGTACAATTTTTAATATTATGCATGGGAGGGTACAAGGATTAGCAAAGCGTATGTAGATTCAGGTGTTGAAAATCGAAGGTTGAGGATATTATAACTAATAGTATTCAAGGGCTTGGTCATGGGGAGTGTCAGGATTGGTAGAATGGGTTATATGGATGTGAATGGGATAAATAATAATAATTATTATATATAACAGGTACATAGAAGTAAGGGGTGATGGATTCACGATGTAAGAAATATGAATAATTATTGGTGATAGGTAATAAGGTAGAGGGCGTGGGTGGATACTGCCAGACAGATGAGGAGGAGAAGGAGGGAGGGACCGAAGTAATACAAGCGTATTTTTAAATATTTCAATGTATAAAACTGACTCTTATGCGAATATTGCAATGATAGCATGGTGAAGTTTGCGCACAATTAAGTTTCCAAACTCGTGCAATAATGCTGCGAAAGTAGAATCCACTAGACGCTAACGAGACATTCTGCATGCTTCGCATTATTGACTGTTCATAAGCATTCTAGCTCGAAGCTATAATTACCAGGCCTGGGGAAGTAAAAGCAAACTCACAACAAATGTTTAATCTTTCTAAACAAGTGCTTTAGAGACTCGTGTTAATTGCAAACGCATATTTCTTAAGTAAACACGAAAAAGTAAACACCAAAAACAAGAAAAAAAAAGAAAAGAAACATATTTTGTATCTTTATTAATTATGGCAAATGTTTCCATCTATTAAATTTTTATAAAAGGTTGTGAAGTAAAGTTTTGAATAATCAATCACAAAACTAATTAATACAAATGAAACCAATCAGACTAAGGCAGGAATAGGTTGTTAGAACCAAACTGCATCGTTACTTTAGAACTGCGTACTTCCTTTGAAATGTAATCCTTGTCCAGCCCTTCGATGTCAAGTAAACTTGCTACTACCCTTGAGGTGTATCTCAAACTAGTCTATGATGAATAGTCGATTCAGTGATCCTAAACTTATTTGCAAGTTTCCGCTATATTCCAGTTCTCTGACATAGAAAACCTCTCGAGACTAGTCATCATGATATTGACGCACAGAGAAGGGATGAATAATCGTATGGAAGATAGAGCTTAATAGAATCTAATGTGCATAATGTCCAAATTCATAATAAGCTTGACACGTGAAGGTAAAATATTTCTAATTATACATCGAACTTTCATTAAATAATCTCAGGAAAATGCGACATTTTAATTATGGAACACGTCCAAGGTATTTGCTGAAAGTAATTATGTTTTAATAAATTTTCATTTAGAACTCAAATTTAACACCAATATCACTGATCAAAATTGTTGAAGTTACGTAGAATAATACTGTTAAATTTCGTAAAAACTAGAGGTAAATTTCACAAAAACCGATTACCAAAATTGGTCCGATTTTAATCGTTACCTTATTATAAATTTGTAAATAGTGACCGGAAAAGTGTGGAAATCGCAAAGTAAAAAAATTGGGAAAGTGTGAAAAAGAGGAAAAAGGAGGTACAAAACGGAAAATGATAAAGGGTGAGAAAAGTGAAGTGCAGGTTGATTTGCAAATTTCATCGCCCTCGTCGTATTAGGGTCTGCCTTTACCAACAGAAAGAGGATGAAAAAAGGATATGGGACAAGGAGGTCGATATAGGTATATAAAACGAATGGCAGGCTACTATCGGAACCGTGATTGTATGCGACAAAAAGACGATTTGCAGCTTTTCCTCTATCGGTGCCTTAAGTGTCAAGAGGTCGAGTATCCTCTTTGGATAAATGGATATATGAGTTCTCTTTCTATGCTGCTTGCATACCGAAGATAAAGATGTCACGTTAATATTCTGCAATTGTGCCCTTACAACTACTCTCTGATTTTGTCATGTAATCCGGGCACTTAGGAGGTGAATATTTCGGAGACGAAAAATGGTAAAAAAAACTGTAAACTGAATGTAGAAGTATTTTTATTTCTGCGCGGATTACATGCTGAGCGGTTATTGTGCAAAAATCTGATGAGGATCTGCCATCGTTTATTTGCCGGAAAGCACCGAAATAATGGCGCTTCGACTACATTGGTCAACTTTGAAAAGCTCCTGTATTGTCAAATTTGCCTTAAAAATTTCGAAAAAATTGTGATTTATTCTTCAAAGCCTTGAGAACTTACATGTTTTTCGAAAAATAAAATATTTGCATAAACGTGACCATAAAGTAGTTTTACTATTATTATTATTTCCTGGGTTGAGACTGTAAGAGTTCCTGACGCTTGGGTGATCCTGTTGCGTTTACTTGTAAGCCTAACCGTGACCCCGAAGCCCTCTCCATACGGCGAGGACCGCTCACACGCTATTGGCCGATACTTCTGACTCACTGATGCAGTTACTGCCCGTGAGTATAAGTCGTTTCTCCCCAATCGCGAGACAGTGCCAAAGGATATGAATTCATAATCCCTACCGCACAGACGACAGAGGGGACTAACTGCGAGCCCTAGCTTATGCCTGTGATATCCGAGGTTTCCATGCTCTATATACATTTCTGTTAGGACTTGGACTTTGATCCTTCCAAGCTTGAGTATTTCCTTCGCTCGATTAAGGTTTAGCTTTAAACCCAGGAATTGTTTGGCCTATCTGCAGCCAGTGGCCGCTCATTACCACTCATTCTGATGTTCCTCGGTCAGGCAACTATTGATTTCTTCAGTGACTAACCTACTGTAAATGTCGCTAGGTTGTTCAGTGCCTCAACGCACTTCCATACTAGGAGCGACGTAGACGTTGTTTCATGCAGGGCCATTATAGCAGCCCTGCTGTCTGAGCAGATAGGGATGTTTCTTTTGTTGCCATACACCTGTGCCTTATGGGCGCACTAGAGTATGGCCATTATCTAAGATTGTATAACCGTGGCGTAGGACCCCATCGGGATTGTGAAGCCCATTCTACTCTTTCTACCAAATACGCCGGCTCCTTCTTTCTCCTTGTTTCTTGAGCCATCTGTAACCCAGTTGTCCCGATCGCTGGGTAGGTGTGCTTTGCCGTTGTTCCAATCCTCCTTCGCGGATAGGCTAACACGATACTTTTTGTTGAAGAGATAGCAAGTGGTTCTTTTGTCCCTGAGCATGTTTGAGGTCAGCCTACTCGCGATGTCAGTTGGGATCCACACCGCCGTCAAGATCCTTCTTCCTTTCACGGCATTTAATCTCCCGTCCGCCTTCGTAGCCACGGTCTTGATGGTGAGATGGACCCTGCTAGTGCTCCCAATGCCATTGCGGGTGTCCACTTTGAGGCTATGGCTTATGGTTCTCCTACAGAGCCATAAAGTTGCTACTAGCTTATTGTACTTGTTTTCCAGGTGCTCGTTTCATCACAGCTTCTTATCTAGGATGACTCCTAGATATTTAGCTTGTTCTTTGATTTTCAGTTGTTGTCCTCCCAATTTCAGTGTACTCGTGGCTCTCCACGTGTACCGTCTGGTGAATACAACCGCTTCTGTCTTACTCGGATTGACCGATTATCCACTTTTCTTTCACCAAGAATCCGCTATCCCCAGTACTTGCTGCATTACTCCGAAGACCACATCCAGATGCTGATCGCTCACGATAACCAATATATCATCCACGTATCCTATAACAAAAGCCTAAAGTCAACGGTTCCACATAAAGTGGTATCAGCCTTAGTCGTTGTTAGGTTTCTGTTGCTCAACATGTGGCAGGTCCATTCCACGACTGATATCGGCACACCATGTGCAATCATGGCTGCCCTGATCACCTCTCTGGAGGTGTAGTTGCAGGCTCCCACGATATCCATAAAGGTTCTGATCACGAGATCTCTCTACTTTAATTTTTCTTCTATTAGGTTTACTGCTCCGCTTAGGGTCGTCTCGTTCTAGTGATCAGCCCTATAGGCGTGTTGCTCCTTGTGAAGTGGCCTACTTGACAAGACCTCGTCGCGGATGTATCTATCCACAAGTTTTGCCACTGTTTTTATTAGGAAAGATGTAAGACTGATGGGACAAAAATCCTTGAATGAAGTATAACCGATCCTGTCTGCTTTCTGAATGAAGACTACTCTCGTACCTCTCCATGCCGTTGGAACATATCCCAGCGTCAGACTAGCCCTAGCAAGTCTCACGAGCGGTACTATGATGACCTCTCCTGTCCTAAGTAGGAGGACCAGTTATATGCCATTCGGACCAGGAGACTTGCGAGGACTAAAAAACTTCAAGCCTCACCTGACCCTAGAGGGAGTAACAATCTCGTTGGCTAGCCGCCGTTTCGGACCCAGCTGGGCTACAGGCGGTTTTGGTTGCCTCTAAGGTGTCACCCCCTTTTCTGTAGACCTTATGAAGCCCGGAAAATGTGCCTGGATCAGGTGAGCCAAGGTCTCCTCGTCCAAAGTTCTTGAGACTTTGAAGAATAAATGACAATTTTTTCGAAATTTTGAAGGCAAATTTGAGAATACAGGTGCTTCTCAAAGTTGACCTATGTATTCGATTCGCATTATTCAGGTTTTTCGGCAAATAAACGATGACAGTTCCTCACCAGATTTTTGCACAATAACCGCTAAGCATGTAATCGGCGCAGAAATAAAGACACATTTACATGCAGTTTACAGTCTGTTTGAACCATTTTTTGTCTCCGAAATACTCACGCCCAAAGTGACCGTACTACATGACAAAATCAGAGTGTAGATAACGAACTTTCTGCTGCCAGCTTTGAATCGACAGCTTCACATTGTGCACGTTTTAGATGTCTGTAGTTGCATATTAATCAAAATTAAATAACTTAATCATCTCTGTCTCTTTAGTTGTTACATCTTTCATTTTTCAAATTCTATATATTTCATTCACAAACTAATAATTGCAATTTTACAAGTAAAATAACAAAATGTTTTGCTGTTATTATAAAGAAACCGCTGCCAAGTACATTGAGCGTTTCTTTTATGATACAGTCGAACCTGTATTTAGGGCCGGTTTCGTGGCTGTCCTTGACGTTAAATCCAGAGACTCGGAACTATTTTGTCTCTCTCCTGTTTTATCTCTCTCCTGTTTCTCTCTCTGTT
>JAABKJ010001603.1:0-30200 GCA_011634705.1 Andricus grossulariae
CAGATTTAGCCCCCTGCGACTATTTCCTGTTTCCAAACCTGAAGAAATGGCCGGGCGGTAAGAGATTTGGGTCGAATAAAAAGGTCATCACCGAAATAAACGCCTATTTTGAGGGCCTTGAGAAAACCCATTTTTTGGAAGGAATAAAAAAATTGAAAAAACGCTGGATTAAATGTATCGAGCTAAAAGGAGATTATGTTGAGAAGTAAAACGCTCATTTGCCGAGAAAAAAATCTTTTAGTGGAAAAGTCACTGTCTTATCAAACAGCCCTCGTATAACTTAGGAATACCATTCAGGATATTTTACGGATAAAATATTCATGGTCTAGCTATACACTGGAACCTGGAATTAACAACAGTTTCTGGCATGGCTTGCAGTGGCCTTGATTCCAAGTCCAGGGAATCCAAACGTAAACATTCAGGGCCGCTTGAAGAATTTCTCTTGGATCTCGACGTATGCTAACAGCTGGCGCAACTAACGCGCTGAGAGTACTGCCCTCATGCTGGTTGTCACGCATAACTGAGCACCGACTATCTTTCGGCCCAGCGGTACCCGCGTCACCGAAATGACGAGGACATCAATTCTAAGAATATCTTAAATCCGGGGTTCTTAATTTCAGGTTCCACTGTAATACGTAATCTTAATGCTATGCCTAAAGTATCCATTCCGCATGGTGGTAGCTGAGCAAGCAATACAATATGTTCGGAATAACCAGAATTATGCGTGTACCGTTCAATTATTTCTTTCAGTGATTTTGACGAAGTTCTTAAGTTCGAGAATTTCTTATTTTCTACAGACTTGTATACTTGTATTATCTTTACATAAGGGAGACATTCAGTTGGTGTGGAAACATATACATTTACAGTAGCCCATTTTTCGCCTGGTATAAAAAAATGAATATTGCTGAATTCGGTATAATGCGTTTGAAGTTCAAGTTTGTTGTTTTTCTCACGTTTTTGATACATCAATTTAAAAATCGCCTGAAATCAAAATACCTGTAAATTATTCTTACTCGGACACAAACTCTATTCATGAATAAGATTGGCATGCATTTTAAGTGGTAAATCTCTTTAAAATGTCGAAACTAAACCCCAACTGTCATTGCTACGTGCGCGTTTGGTAACTGTATAGTTCCAAGTCCTGTGAATAAGCATAGGACCTGGATAAATTTGATCTGCAATCAAATGATCCAAGAATTTAACAGTCTTCTGTTTCTATATATTGATACAGATTTTCGTATCAATTAAATACCGTTGAAGCAAAAAAGATACATTCAGATTGAGCAAGCTTGCAACCTAACTTAAAAAAAAAGTTAATGCTTAACTATAACAATACTCATTTTAATTTAAACTGATTTATCACATAAATTTATTTAATTAATTTATTTACATATAGAAAATTTATTTTTTCAGAATTCAAAGGTACAGAATAAAGTCACATTAATTATGTGCATTATAGAATAGAAAAAACTAAAATTCTCCAAAATAAAATTGAATTGAATCCAATAAGACCTCTTCATTAGTTCTTAAACTTTTATTTAACATGAGCAAAAATAATGCAATTGTGAAATAATGAACAAAAATTGGGTTTTAACAACAACTAGAACATAATTACATTTCAGCATTTTCATAACGTTATTAAAATCGTTTCAAGCGTTCAGTTTCGTTCATTTTCGCTTTTGCGTTGGTCCCGATGCTTTCTCTACCGAAATATAAATTCTCAAAATAGCCCAAAAGATGTTGAGGTTTGGTAAAACGAGGTAATAACTGAGTTGAAATTTGCTAAATATTTAAAATTATATTTTCAGGGGGCTAAAATAAGGGCCTGATTTAAATATGTTGTGTGAATCCTGGATTTGTTTTCTCTCTACGAGTTATTCGTCCGCAAAAATGAGAAAAACCTTGGATGTCGAATTTCATAACAAAAATTGTCTTATTTCAGCACAAAAATGTGAAAAAGGGTTATAACTGTGAAAAATCTGTCCAAAAATGAAGCTTATAAGGTAAGTTTTAATTTAAAACACTAATGACAACGTTTTCAATACTGCTGAGTAAGTGCTCAAAAATGGTTATTTCTTAGGTGTCGTCAAGACAAAACTTCCATTCAATATTTTCCAATAATGTACCTTTTTAAGTTTGATGAAGTTTGAATACGTCTGATTTGATTCAATTCAATTTTACGTTGTAGAATGTAGAATATGAGTTTTGGTCTATTCTATATAAATGTGACATTTTTCTGTACCTTTGCATTTTATAAATGAATTCTTCTATATATATAAATAAAGTAATTTATTTAATGTATGTGATGAATTAGTTGAAAAAACATTAAGTATTATTATAGTAAGCATTAACAATTTTTTAAGTTA
Source organism: Andricus grossulariae (assembly GCA_011634705.1). Lineage (NCBI taxonomy): Eukaryota > Metazoa > Arthropoda > Insecta > Hymenoptera > Cynipidae > Andricus > Andricus grossulariae. The sequence goes on from JAABKJ010001603.1 coordinate 2,367, forward strand.
GGCCGCAATCGACTTCGTCTAAATAAAATAGAACGACCCTTATTTAGGTTGTAATAAAATTAATTATAAGATTTGTCTGAACTTCACTTGTGAAAGTGATTCTAGAATATATGACCTTGGTGTTCACATCCGAATTTCGCAATGTAATTTCATTTAATCTTGTAAATGCTAGCCGATTTTTGTGTGAACAGCAGTCACTCTTATTCACTCTTTAGCTGAAATTAGTCACTGTTGCCATTTTTCAAAAGTACGTACTCCAGTCTGTGGCAGCCCTACAAATAGGTCAAGTGTTTTGACCATGAAAACTAGACTCTCTCAGTATGAAGACACCTGAACGTACCGTAAAGTGGAGCTACGACCATATTTCCACATTTTTGTGTCAAGAAAGTGATTATAATTAATTGAAAATGTATAATACGTATTTTTTATTGATGAACAAATCATTGTTTATAGCAAAGGCTTGTCATCACAACTTTTGGATGCTTTCAGACTGCTTTTGGTTACTTTTGTGGCAAAAAAGTGATTATAAATTATTGAAAATGTGTTATATGTTTTATGTTACTCATAAGAAAATAATAACAATTATAATAATATTATATATATATATAATTCTTCAATAATTGTTTATTACAAAATCTTGTCATCAGTTCTTTCTCTGCATTTGATTCCACACTTACCTCCAATATATTTATAATTCACAGTGAATGTTACATACATTCTAAATAATATATTGTGAGAATTTTTTTGCAGTAAAAATAGAACAATGAAATGTTCGCAACATATTATCTACAATTAATACAACTTTCGAAACGAATTGCAAGGTACCTGAAAGTAAATGTGGAATAACTGCAAAGAAAGTGTTGATGAAAATATTTTGGTATAAACATTGAATAAAAAATTATTTTTTCGTCAATAAAAAAGATATATTACACGTTTTCAATTAATTCTAATCACTTTTTCACCACAAACGTGGTCAAGACCAGCCTGAACATACTTGAAATTTGTGATGACAGGACTTTTTTATAAACCATTTTTTTATCAATTAAAAAAGACGTATCGCACATTTGCAATGAATTATAATCACTTACTTTGCACAAAAATGTTGACATATGGAGCTTGGACAATCTTTGTTTTGTTTTAGTCTTACACAGATGTGACTCTACTTTCATTTTTTTATAGTGATTTTGTTTTGGGTTTTACGGAAAACGAGGTATTTTTCAAAAACACAACTTTTAAGTTTTCGGTCCAGAATGCAGAGAAAAAATTAAATTTTTGAAACCTCACAAATCCCAAAATAATAGGGATAAAAGACTCATTTTTCTCTCTAGGTTTACGCACATTTTTATACACTTTATTTCATCATCTTTTACCGTTATCAACCGTGATACTACCTGAAACTATTTATTTTGAAAAAACAGAACTCGATTTTTTTGCCTCTAAAAACAGGCCAAAATTGTCAACTTTGAGAAGTCATAACTCACGACCTGTTACAGTTAGGACATTGTTCTTTTTTCGAATTACTGCGAATTTAGTCTACTTAAACTCAAGTGTGGAACACTTTTCAATGTAGTAGTTTTAGTCAAAGGTGCACAGTGTTTTTTGAAACATAGTGACTTTTTGCTGATAATCAAAAAAAGTGGGAATTTTTAAAATTACCATGAATCGGAATCTATTAAAGATAGAAAGTTGTTGCACTGAAGGCAACAACTAACCTCTCGAGATCACTATGAATAGCATACCGTACCAAAATGGTTTATATACTCATATATATGTTATAACGAACAAATCACAATTTATTTTAGAAATAACATTTCTTTTAATTTATAAAATTAAAAAAATTGATTGCCGCAATATAATTTACAAACAAGTTAAGTGTTAAACAAATTTGAGAGCCAATTCAGGGTGTCTATTAAATTTTGCCCACGAAATTCCCAGACAATTCCCGCATTTTTCCCGCTTATAAATGTAAGGTCCCGCTTATGATAGAAGCATACATACATATAATAGCCATTAAACTAAAGAATTTTCAACTGAAATGATTAATCTTCAACTGGAATAGCTGAATGAAAAACAAAAAATATGAATTTCAACTAAAATGATGAAACCTTAACTGGAATAGTTGAATTTTCAACAACAAAAAGTTAATTTTTCCCAAATAAGACGATTTTCAATAAAATAGTTGAATTTTCAACTGAAAGAGATAACTTTTTAATCAAATAGTTGAATTTTAAACTAAAAAATATAATTTTTCAACCAAAAATGGAATAGTTAAATTTTCAGTTGAAAAAATTATTTTTGCAACGAACTGAGTAATTTTCAACTAAAATGATCAACCTTTACCTGGAGTAATTGAATTTTCAACCAAGAAAAAGTTACCTTTTTACCAAAAAAGGCGATTTTCAACCAAATAAATCAATTTTCAACGAAATAGTTGAATTTTCAACTAAGAAAGATAAATTTTCAACCAAACAGTTGAATTTTGAACTTAAAAAGATCAATTTCAAACTAAAAATGGAATAGTTGAATTTTCAGAAAGAAAAAATTGATTTTTCACCAAAGTGATGACTTTTCAACTTGAAAGTTTAATTTTCCACCAAAAAAGACAATTTTCAATAAAATAAATGAATTTTCCACAAAATAGTTGAATTTTCAACTGAAAAAGACCATTTTTTAACCAGATAGTTGAGTTATCACTTAAAAAAGATAATTGTTCAACCAAAAATGGAATAGTTCAATTTTTAGTGAAAAAAAATTAATTTTCCACTAAGCTGACGAATTTTTATCTAAAATGATGAATCTTTAACTGAAATAGTTGAATTATTAACAAAAAGAGGGATTTCAACTCAAATGATGAATCTTCAACTGAAATAGTTGAATTTTCAACCAAAAAATTAATATTATAGGAAAAAAGAAAATATTTTTAACAAAATAAATGAATTGTCAACTAAAGAGTTGAATTTGTAACTAAAAAGGACCAGTTTTCAACCAGAAATAGAATGATTAAATATTCATATACAAAAAATTAAGTTTCTACCAAACTAATGAATTTTCAATAAAAAATGCAATAGTTAAATGTTTAGTTAAATAACAAAAAATCCATCGAACTGATAAATTTTTAACTAAATTGATGAAATTTTCAACTCAAATAATAGAGCAGGGTGTTTACTCAATTTTGCCAAAGAATTCCCTTACAATTCTGTAACAATTCTGTATGCTTCTATCTTACGATAGAAGCATACATACAAACGCATAGTGGGTTGCGACATGCGTCATTTGCTCGATTGCAATATTAAATTTTATTAAAAGAATATATTTTTTAGTTTTCTAATAATTTTTAGGAATTTAAATTTAAGTGAGAAAAAAGTAACGTAGATCAAGGGGACTGTACAAAATTATAAGTTATAAGGAAATTAAATGCACTACCCGCATTAAAAATAAAACCCAGGGCAATTCCCAGATTTTCCCGGGTTTTCTTCCATTCCCGGACAAATCCCAGATTTCCTTAAATTCCCGCATAGTAGACACCCTGCAATTATAATAAATTGAATTATAATTATATTCACAACTTTTTCCAGATGATGGCGATTGCAGAATTTACCTGCAAATAAGATGTGAGAAATCTATTATGTACTCCTTTAACAGAGAAAAAAAATTAGAAGGAACTTTTTATTGGAGACTACAGACATTATCCTGTGGTGCCTTCTAATTATCTTATACAAATGTTTTGTAACATTAATTAAATATAAATCACACAGAAAAAATAAGTATTTGGTTTATTCTCTTTCATAAAAAAAAAAAAATTAATTGGCACGCGCCTTAGCGCGCGCAAGACTACAAGTGTGGAAATAGAACACTTCCGAACTCTGCGAGAAATACATACGTTCATTCCTTCCTTCTGTACACATCCATATTCGAACGCTCGGCTTCGCTCTACCTTATTGTAAATCGCCCTGTGAGACCCTATCCAGTGGGCAAAAATATCAAAAGACGTTATTGGAACGTCCCAAACACGTCGTATATGAGGCCGTAACGTTATAAAAACCTTCAATGTTTCGAATACACCCTAAAAACTTCTTTTGGGAAATTTAACGTTTTTATAACGTTATTTCGCCTCACATAGGATTTTTTGGAGATGTTTTTGATTTTTACGTCCAAAAAACGTTTCCAGGTCTTTATAATTACGTCTTTTTATTATTTTCCCAATGAGCGGGCAAAAATGTGAAAATACGTAATTAAAACGTTCCAAATACCTTCTATGTCATGTCAAATAACGTTCCAAAAACGTATTTAGAACACTGAACGTTTTTATAATTCACACCCCGTAAAAAAAATTAAGGATGTCCCAGAGACGTCCCTCAGACGTCTTTTGAAACTTGTCTTTCGGACGTCCTAGGGATGCTCTTAAGACGTTTAAAGTCAGTGGAAATATGTTCCGAGAACGTCCTATGTCTTTAAGACATCTTTAGGACATTAGACGTCGCAAAGAAGTTGTTTGGACTGACATTGGACGTCCTAGGAACGTCCCAATGACGTTTTTGGGATTTTCATTGTTTTGTGCCAACTGGGAAGTGGGCATAAATATTCAAGAACGTCATTAGAAAATTCCGATAATGTCTTGTGTGAGGTCAAATAGTGTTCTTAAAACACTCAATGTTCCAAAGACGTCCTAAAAATGTCTTCAGCGTACAGTATGTTTTTCTAACGTTATTTAGCCTGAGGCAGGAGGGTTTTATTACTTTTTTTACCTTCACGTCCAAGAATCGTTTTTAAGATGTAATTACGTCTTTGAACATTGTGCCCACTTGGTAGAATGCGTCCTAGGTCCTCGATTAACGCCAACGCAACGGCTGAAGGAAGTCGTTAACGTTCTTCCAAGGCGCCTGAAACTGTAACAAAATTCGCTTCTGTTTATCAGAACTTCCTTTATCTTTGCTCTACGCGCCTTCATATTTCTATAGAACCGCCAAACTCTCTTCCAGAAGCATTACTAAGTTCATCTTAAAATATTACATTATTACGTACATTGATCAAAATCAAAAAGTGCAAAGATGTATTTATCGTGCAGATTTTTCATTTTGTAATTATAAAAAATAGGATTATATTTGACATATTACTGAATCTGCTCATCATTTTGTATTCGTAAATACGATAAGAAACATCCACAGACGGGAAGCGAAAATTTCCCCAAATTGCTCCTCTGTATGAGGATTGGAACCTGCGACAGTTCACCAAGCACACTGCTATTTATGCCACGACACCTGATTTAAATAGGGTTTTAATATATAATAGATTCTGAAATTTTAGTTATGTTTCTGGTACTCAACTAAATATTGAAACCAGATATGCAGCAATCTACCATATAGTCGCTATAGAATTGCTAGGTTTGCTACAGGACCTGGAAAACATAGACAAGTCATCTGGTTTTTAAGTAAAAAAAAATTTTTATTCGTCAAACTTCAAATTTTGTTTGAACATTGTTTATTAAGAGACGCTTTTTCGAATACCTAAAATTTAAGGTCTACTTTGAACGGTGTAAAATAATTACATAATTATTGACATTTAAATTAGAAATTCTTCGATTATGATGACTTTTATTTTGAAGGTTTGGAATTTCAAATATTACAAGTAGCACAAATTGAATTTGTTCAAATTCAAACAACAGTATAATTTTTAATGGTCTACCTAAGGATGATTCTATCGGAAACCTTTTTATTTATTTTTATTAAAATTTTTTGGATTATTATGACTTTTATTTTGAACGTTTGAAATGTTAAATATTGCAAGTAGCACAATTTGAGAATTTCAAATTTCAAACTATAGTATAATTTAAATGGTATATATTAAAAAGATTCCATCCGTAATCATTACCCTTTTAACTATTTTTATTTGAAATTCTTTGATTATCATGACTTTTGTTTTAAGTGTTCTCAATGTTAAATATTACAAGTCGCACAATTTCAAATTGTTCAATTTCAAATGACAGTATATTCAAAATGGTATATCTAATAATATTTCTATCTGGAATCCTTACTTTTTCAACTATTGTTATTTCAAATTGTTTAATCCTGAAGGACTGTCCAGTTTAAATGACATATTGTACAATGATACACACTTTAAATTTTAAAAAGTACACTTTTGTACGTTTCAATTGAAAATTGTTCTATTATAAGTAACTTTTAATGAAAATTATCATCTTAAAACTTTACAATATTAATATTAATGAACACTTGCATTGATTATTATTCGAGCAAGATTTATTTTGATAAAATTAGTCGGCAACCTGGAAAAGTCTTTGAAATTATAACTGAACTTTTATAGCAGCGTGTATGAATTGGTTGCTTTAATTTTTGTATATAAAATAATGTTTTGCTAGATATGTCTGTTAACAACTGAAATATTTAGATACAAGTCTCGAATTGATTATTTGAAAATTATCTAATTAATTTTCAGTCACTTGACAAGAAATTATGTAATTTTTGACAGAAAAGATAAATCGATGATTCACGGGAGCCACCATTGTGTGCAGAAATGTTTGTTTAAATTATTAACTAATGAAGTTGAATCATTTTGGATTCTAGAGCTCAAACCACTTTACTAAAAACTGTTTTGAAACTTTGTTTTTGAGGGTCATTATGATTCTGCACACATTATTATTTCAAACTTTCAGTTATCTCGCTGCTCTGTAAAATGAATTCTAGTCAGGAATTAAAACGATCTAATAATAAAAATTATCAAAAACAATTTTTTTCTACATAAATTTAAACGATTTATAACACATTTTAAAGAGAAAACGGGTTGCTTAAACCATATAATAATTTCGCTTTCGTGTACAAACTATGTCGTTCTCATTTCTTATGCTCATCACCCATATTAAAAAATGTTAATATTTAATACCCTCGAGTGTAAAGATACAATATAAAGTCTCTCTCCACAGTTAGCCTAAGTACTCAAAAAACTAATGCCCCTTTCTCACCTCTATCTGAATCCCTAATTTCCCCAAAAATGGCTCACATAAGATTAAAAACATACAATAAAATCTGAATACATTATCTCAGCCTACCTAAACTTCAAGGTCTCTCTTCGATAAGCTTAGCCTCGTTGCATCCATGCGTACGCATTAGCAATTTCACGCCCGAAAACAACGTGTGAAAATTCCCAGATTACCAGTGAGCGAGACTTTATGATCGTATTGTACGCCACAAGAAAGTGAGAGGAAAGAAAACAGGACAAGCGGGAAGTACGTAGGTAAGGCAATTTGCTCATGACTATGGAAAGGAGAGAGAAGAAAGGTGAGGATGAAGATGGAGAATGGAACTGGTGGAAAGTGTACGAGGAGCAATGCTACCAGCAGACAATGGCGCTAACTAACTACCGGCCGAACCAACCTAACCCGCACGATAGCATTTCATTTACATAACCGTAATCCTACTTAGAGGCGAATACCTAATTCCCTCGTACGTTTTCGTTTCTCTCTTACCTGAATCCTCAATGGTTACCACGTAAACCACCTATTTTCGCGAAATAGACCTTTTATCGACATCCTGAGATTCCCCGCTAAAGGTCGAAACATTAGAGTTTAAACGACTTCAAATTGATACCAAATTGTTCCATTATCTCTACCAACTCTTCCTTCATCAATCTTTTCAACATTTTCAATCTCTTCGATCTTATCACGCTTCTTTCTTAAATTGCGTGCAAGAAAAGCGAATTAACAAGTTCAGAATTCTGTTATTTGAATGAAGTCAATAGTTAAAGATATGTCTTACAGTAAGAGGTATGATTTTATACATAAGAGTAGCTTCTATTTAAAAATATTCCCGAATATAAAATACTTGACGATTCATAAAAAAAGGAAATGAGAGGGATCAGGGCATTAAAGAATAACAACGTACTCTTATTTACAATGTATGCATATATTTACACGTGCTATATGCAGAGTACATAATAAAAGCACGAACGCATACGCGTAGTACTTCATATACGAGGAGAGACACAGACCATCACTCGACGAATATAAATAGCCTACCTTCATCTCGCGACTTTATATGTAAAATAATAAATTAATCCATAAAAAAATAGAATAAGGGAGCGAAACGAGTTTGTCTTATGGCTTTGTAGTGTGACTACTACATACTCCGTAATGTCGAATGCCCTCACAAGAGCTTCGATCCTACTTACATTTAGTTACCTGAAATGCAGTTCACTCCTGCACAATTTGTACACTGCATTCAAACTCCAATTTTTGTTTCCCATACACACACTTTGAATCCAGAGATAATTTATTTTCGTGCGATTTCAAGTGACCGTCAAATGACGTTTGAATTTTCACCTGGTATATTGTGCTCGAGGACGCTGATCTTTTCTCAACTACAAGCAATGAGCAGTGTACGTCAAACAGGTACTGCACACGCATTCCCAGAACACATTTACACTGCTGATCCGCGAGAAACATCGTAACCTATTGACCTAAATGAGTATTGAAAATCGCTTGCATCGTTTCGACCCACAGACACTCACACACAGTCATAAAAATACATACTTTCATACCTAAAAATGCACCCACATTCTATCATAAAGTGCGTAAGTCATTTGAGCGCGACCTTGATGCAAATTGGATGCACCAAAATTTCTGAATAATAATTTATTCGGATGTACCTTCCACCTCTCAAGCATTCGTGTCAAGATCACGACACCGTTTGCCAGTGACCCCAGGGCTCTGGCGATAGCATCCACTTTCATCGAGTCTGAGTCTCTTTAGTCGAGAGTCTTAGGAGAATCGTGGGGTTTCGGAATATTTACAAGATCGTCGTGAGAGTGAAACGATTCCTCATGAAGATCCCTGTTACTTTCTCTGGCTATCTGCGTCGGAGGATGTCTGCCAGAGTGCTCGTTTTCGAATCTAGAGTGATCATAGTTTTCTATTTCGCGCCACACTGTGAAACTGTCTTTTATGCAAAATTTATATCCAATGGAGGTCTAGGTAGACAAAATGGCACTGATTCCGCCAAAGAAAACTTCCGTCAAAAACAAGAGTTCTGTATTCTGATTAGAGAAAGGAGATTCGATAATGCTGAATTCTATTTGGAGGTATTGGAACTTCTCAGAGTTGTGATTGGCATCAGCCAAAATTGGTAACATCGGTCCGGGATTTCAACAAGTAAACTTGGTTTAACTAGATTTTTCTACCTCAGTTTTCTCTCCAGGTTGTTTTTCGTTCTTTGATGTGGCCCTTGTTTCCTTTTTGGATTCCTTGTAAGCATCGTTAAAGAAAATAGCCATTGTGCCTCCTTCTGACGACTCAGAATCTTGATTTGAAGATCTTTCCTCGTTTCTAGATGAAGCTTGGGCTACTAGTTCCTCCATGTCTCTGTTTTCTTCCTCACTCTGAGAACTGGAGTTCTGTTGATCGTTTACAACATTATCGTTAATATTGTTCGATGCAGCATGGACCAAATCACCGTAGACTTTTTCCAGGGGCTGAACCCGAGGTGGCCCTTGGAGTTCAATTTCACCACCATTTTGTGGTTGTTCAATCGCTGCAAGGATATCCTGAAGAAGACCGTTGGATAGAACTTGATCGTGCCTAATGCTTCCATCGGAGTTTTCAGTTCCCAAACCACCATCTGCAGCTTGAATCTGAAGAGTGTAGGTTCCCTTGGATCCTTGAATCTGGAAGCCATCACCACCTTCACCAGTTAGTCCTTGTTGTGCCAAAGCGAGAGCATGGCTACCTTCATGGGTTCTCAAAAATTGACTCGCATCTACTTCGTTGGAAGCGAAGCTCTTAGCTTCACCGTATCCTTGAGCAGTTAGGGCTGCTGTAAGTGCTTCAGCCGATATTCCATTATCGTTAAAGTATCCAGGTCCTGAAATGAAGGAATTTTGTTCCGGACCAGAGGGCACCTGCGGCAAATCGTGAATTTGGTTGGTGTTGAGAGCAGCACCAGTTTGATCGGATCCTTCGAATGATACTCCTATAGGATTTCCATAACTGTCTTTTAAATTTTCTTTTGGCTGTTGATTATGTTCGAGATCAAGTTGACTGATTGGTGGCGTTTGCAAGGAATTCAAAGGTATGGCGTTCAAGGGTGCATTGAATAGACTACTCTGGCTGCCCCCAGCAGTTGAGAAACTAGACGATTGTGTATTTGAAAAGCTATGATGGTTTTGGATGTTTTGGAAGTTGGAACTGCCAAGATCAGCATGACTGTATCCTACAGCTCCATTAGCCTTTTGGAAACAGTCACCTTTTCCTTCGGTAAGGGGGGCATTTATAACAGGTGTGCCGTAGGTATTAGAGAGTGAATTTTCCACACTGTTGTAAAGGTTTCCACCAAATCCATTTGAAGTCGAGGTGAACGTTGAAGGAGGACCAAAGTTTGGTGCACCATAAGTAGGCACTGGTGCTGGAGTATTGAAGTCATTAAAAGACAATGGTGTTCCATAGTTAACATTGGGTGCAGCGACTGCAGCATTTAATCGGAATGAGTTGTCCTTTCCAAAACTGTTGCTTGAAGAGAAAGATCCCAAAAATTGGGAACCGCCAGATTGATGAAAGGAAACAGGTCCGTTCAAGCGTGGGAGTTGTTGGTCAACTACTGATGGTGGACCGTAATTTTTCGAGGGCTTGTTGAAGTCGTTGGATGAGAAAGGCGGGAGGTACTTATTCAGATTAGAAAGCATTCCAATTGGAACAGGTTCTCTGAACTTCAAAGGCTGTCTATTTCGCGGGGGGGTCAAAGATCCTGGTAGCTGAGGTGCTCTTGATGGTCCTCGATTTCTTGAAAAGTGCTGACCTCCATGCCTGGTAAATCCTCCGAATGAACCGAACGATTGAGATGATGAAAATCCTGATGAGAATCCACCTCCTCGGAAGCCTTTTGATGGTGGGTATGGTCCATTTGCCGAGAATGATGAAGCTGGTGGGGCACCGTATGAATCAGCCGGGGGCGGTGGTGGTAATGGGATACTAGAAACAGGCGGGCCGTAATTTCCCGATGGCGCCACTGGCAATTGTTGAACCAATAAGTCATCTCCTGATGATAGGGAACTATGCAAGCCTCCAGATGGTGGTCCGTAAGAGTCGGATGGTGGAGATGAAAGCGAGAGACCAGCGTCTCCGTGAGAAGAACTTCCACTAGAAAAAGACAAGCCTTGTGAATCAGAAAGTGCTCCAGGACTCGGCAGTAATTCAAATCCAGGTCCCTTGATGTCATTGCCACCGTTTGGTGCACCATATTGATTACTGGGTGGTTCTAGATTGCCGAATTGATGAAGAGAATCAGAATTGTAGTTGTTTACAGAGTTTCCTGGTCCATGGCCCGCATGCAGGGGCTCGAATTCAGGAAGGGCTGGTGGCGGTAGTCCATCACTTTCGGAAGAAGCAGAAGATTGATGAACAGATGATTTCAGATTGTGGTCTTCTGGATTGTTGAGGGGAACTCCATAAGAGTCACTCGGAATGTTCGATTTCCCAGAATCGAGGTTTTGAAGATTCTGAAGATTCAACGACAAACTTCCACTACCGGAAGGTGGTTCATAGTTCTCTTGAGGTGCTTGATTTTGATGTCCTTGATTTTGATGACCTTCACTCTGATGTCCTTGATTTTGATGTCCTTGATTTGGGGCGCTGACTAATCCGGCGATTGGTTGCCAGCCATCGTATTTGATATCGGGAGGGGTTGGTGGAGCTGGAACTCCTGGCGGAGGTGGTGGAGGTGGTCCGTAAAGATCATTATTAAGTGGTGCACCATATTGTGATTGTGGAAGAGAAGGTGGACCATAATTATTTTGTGGACCTGATCCAAATGAAATTGCTGGTTTTCTAGTCGGTGGTCCATAAGCTTCCAAGGAAATTGGAATGGGTAGTCCGTGGCTTGGTTTTGAAGATCCGAAAGGTGGTACATTAAATTTCGGTGGTGGGCCATATTGAGGCTTTGGTGGTCTAAACTGAGAAGGCGGCGGTCCGTAACTCTGTTTGGGTGGCCCATACTGTGGCTTCGGTGGTCCGTAATTCAGTTTTGGTGGAGATGGTGGTGGTCCGTATTGTGGTTTAGGTGGTCCGTATTGTGGTTTAGGTGGTCCGTATTGTGGTTTTGGTGGACCATATTGTGGTTTTGGCAATCCTGGTGGTGGACCGTAACTCTGCTTAGGCGGTCCATAAGCAGGAGGTAGTCTTTCTGGAGGTGGTGGTGCAAAAATTTGTGGTGGTCTATGATCCCCTGTTAATTCTGGAGGACCATATACAGGTGCTGGTCCATTGAATCCGGATGCTGGAGGTGATCCATAGGAATTGCTTATTCTGTCATTGGCCTCGACCTCTGTTTTTTCCTCTTCGATTGCCGACGAAGATTGCGAGCTTGCTTTATTCACGACTGCGTGAACTTGGTGACCGACTAATAAAATGCAGAGCAAGGTTGCCACCTGTAATCATAAAGAATTTTATTGGTTATTCAGTGTGAATTGTAAAATAATTTGGTGTTATTAATTTGGCTTCATAGAGCTATTTAAGTATAGCTTTAAACAATTGGAGAGTCTACAAAATTAGAATAATTTATGTTAAAATATATGTGCAAAGGGGTAAATAATATAATTTTTAAATTCGAAATAGCTATTAGAAAGCTTCAAGAGGAACAGAACTAATTCTTATAGTTCTACATGGTGAAGAATTATTAGCTAACTAGCTCTGAGTTGTTACGAGCGTGGAACATTACACGCGCAGTCATGTATGAGAAGGCGTAACACTCTATGTTAAACAGAAGGTAGTAATTCGAAACCACCGGCTTGTCTTTTTCTCTGATTCTATTTAGAGTCGACAAATTACCCTGGCTTCTCTTTTTGACACTTCTTGAACATTTATTTGTTTCTGTACTCTGAGTTTAATCTATTTTACGCTCAATCATAATTTGTTTTTCTTGCACGTGGTGATACAAGATAATATTCTACATCTTTACAATAGATTTGTTTGTGATCTGTCTTTTTTTCAATTAGCATCCTTTCTATTAGATGAAGGTATAATGTTATACTTCATCACAAGGTTTATTAGCACTTTTATGATTGCCGTTTAAACATTTTCTCTCCAGGTGAGAAGTCTAAAATAGCCCATAAACCTATTTTCATCATTTCTTTCAGAGCATAAGGCTTCTGAAAATCTATTTTCCTTGTTGATTATAAATTTAAATTTATAATAAAATATAATATAAAACTAATTTCGAAAGATTTGGATGGTCCTTTTTTTAAAAGCCAATAAGACTTAGCGGTAGATTATTACACCACTACAAGACTGGTGAGCTCCACTAACTTCGTCAAACCTAATTAGATCTGCAAGCGCGTTAAACTCGCGCCGAGTGCTCTGTAAAAGTAGCTTAGCATTGCTTATCTCGCGTGGAATCTATGCTCTTATTATGTGCATGTTTCAGATCAGAGGCCGTGGGATTTTTGGCTTGTTCACGATGCAAGTTTGGTGGAAAAAGCGAGCAAATTTACACTTGTATTCGTCATTTTCTTGCGAAAAATTGTGCAGACGCATTACCTACTGTGTAGATAAAAACGCGTTGCGTTACAACGAAGTCACGTGCACTGGTGCAAGCCTCTTTGTGGCAGAATCACCTTGTTCAGAAAATAAGGGGTATATTCTATAAACTGACACGAAAACATAAAAGACGAGGCGACAAGAAAAGCGACTCAGCAAATCAAGCTTGCAAAACTACGCGACCTGTCAACTACAGCCGGGACGTCAGAATGCTACTAAGTGGCACAATGGCCGAGATGCAAGGCTAACGTAATAAACTATACTTTCTCCTGACTCAGTTGTCCGAGAAGAAATATCAGTTCGAACCGATCGCACGACAAATGTCCAAAAAAGGAATTTTATTAATTGGATATTCGAAAGGACCTTTAACTCATTAGTTTCCGATTTTTAAATCTTTTATTTTTTGACATTTTTCATAGTTCGTACTTATTTAGGAAGAGAATGGCATGTATTTATAGTGCAGAAATAAGTTCTAATACTGGAAGTAGATTGCGCTGATTGATGAGGAATATTTTGGGTAAAAACTCAACATTTGTCATATAATCTTAAAATTGCCACCATTTTTAGGCTCATCTAAGAACTAAGAAGTTTATTCCTTGAAGAAAAAACTTGCCTTAGGAATGATTGAGAAAGTACAAAATTCTATTTTACTTCTGAAATACAGAAAAGAAAATCAAGAATGAATAATTCACCTGACAGGTCATGATAATCACATCAACCAGAAATGAAATATCGAGAGCTGGTAAAGAGAGTTTGTTTGAGACACTTCATTGCTCTTATAAATAAATATTTAGACACATTCTGAGTGAAATCGTAACACTTTTTACAGACACAAATTTTATTGCTGAATTAAATTTCATAAACCTTAGGTATATATGCAATATGTATCTGGAGAGGAAGTACTTCGTACTCAGAAAAACGTTTTTGTAGTCATGTGATCAGCTAAATTGCACTTCCAAGTTTATAGTTCTTCCCATTATCTTTAAGTTGCTCATTCAAGACTATTAACTGTTGATCGTAATACTTTTAATCAAGAAAAGATTACCCATAATTTTCCCATTTACTTACGGAAAATGTGTTCATTTGAAAATCATCATATTCGAGTAACACATATATGGCAAAGAATTCTAATTGAAATTTGGAATTGTAATTAGCTTCTAATCCTTGCTGATTTTTCAAAAAGATGTAATGCATATTAAAATACTGATCTTTTTTTTTGCTTACAATTTGATTCCCTATACACAACGACCCTTCTCATCAGTCTTACGTGGGACTTTCACTTTTGAATCAGGGAATCTAGATGGTTTATAACAACATTTATAGAAGAAGCTTACACTCGAAAGGAGTAGAATCGTGCTCATCGTGACAACCTTAGGATCTTAAGGAAGAAACATCACGAAAAAGGGATTGGGTATCGCATCTTCATAAGCAATTGATTTGAGGGTCGATTGAATCGTAACAGTGAATTATGTTTTCAAGACGCAGATGGATTATCATCTAAGCATCCTTGAATCCTCAACTGTTCAAGGCATTTCAAATTATTACCCCTAACGTTTTCGTAACAAAGCAATCCTATTTGATGACTATTCTATACCATGAAGTAAGTAAATTTCGTTTCCTTTGCTCTGAGGCGGTCTGCAAAAACGTCATAGAATCATTGTCTACATTTTATCTCGAATTTTCGATCATTGATCGTCGATCAATTGAGGTCGTGCTATGAAAAGAAAGGAGAGCTGCACGATCAGACAATACAATTTTTCAGCTTTGACGGACGTCAATTTATAATAATTTCCGAACTTTCTCGATCACAATTCATTTTTCATGTCAGCATTCCTCTTTCTAAAGTGTTTCGTTCTATTAGTTCTGATTAGTTTTTTTCATTACCCACATGAAAAGTTACAGACTTTGAAGTTCAAATTGGAATTTTCAGGGTGAAAGATCTGAAATTATTTAATTTTGAATGAAAAATTCCTGATTAATCAGTTTTGGACTTATTCAAATTGATTAAATTGATACATTTTTATTAATCGATTTTTATATTATATAATTTATATCACTTTTGATAAAAAATTCTTTAATTTTAAATGCTTTCATATTAAAATTATTTAATTTGGCAGCTTTGATACTCTATGTTTCAATTTTAATTTTGAACACCACAATTTGGATTTCCTTGGTTTATTAACCCTTTAGGACCCAAGTTTTTTGTACATGCACACACAGTTAATTATGACGTTATAGTCAATAAATGCAACAATATTTGAAGTGCTTTAAATTTTTTACAAATCGAAGAAACAATTCGCTTGCCTATGCTTTAAAGAAATCGAAAATACATCAATTATTTTGGCAAAGTTATTCACTTTTGAACGCATTTCTGGGAACTGGAGTTCCCAGCACTTATAAAATCAAAGGCTTCAATTTAAAGTGAACAATGTTTGGATGGTATAATTAAGGTAAAAAATGAAATTTCTTATTTTTGTGACTTTGGCTTCAACGTCACACTAGTTCAAAAATTTAACTTACAATGAAAAATTGCATAGTTTAAGCTTTTTCACTTTAAAATTGTTCTGTTTTAAAAAGTTCAATGTATGAATGTAAAAGGCTTGTAATTTTTAATTATTTATTTATATGTGTGAACTATTTCCATTCGTACTATTCCCAATGTTTTAATATCAAATTCTTTTAAATTATAATCTTACCATTGTAAATACTTGCAATTCGAAATGCTTCAAATTTTACATAGTTTTATGTTTAGAAATTAAGTTGTTTAATTTTGGAGTACTTGTTATTAATTTTCTCATTTTTGTACAATTTCTATTCGAAAATTTCCGATTTGTACCAAAACTCAGTTCTCTGGAAAAAATAAGTTTTGTATGATTTTAACAATTAAAATAATATTATTAGTAATTTCTCATGCAAAAAAAAAAACATTATTTTAAATGACAAAAGTTGAAAACTCACGAAAAATAATTATTTTTAAAATAGTTTCTGGAATGGATTTTTTTCTTACTTTCGCTTCTTACCAATTTAAAAAAAATGGTTTGATATAAGTAAATGATGGCTTACTTTTCGGGGAAAACATTTTCTACAATTATATTGTTTCCAATTCAGAAAAAGAGTAATCAATTTTCATATGCAGTTAGTTGTTTATAAAAATTTTCTTTACAAAAAATTGTTTCAACGATTTCAGCCATAGAAAAATTTATTTTTAAAATCAAAAACAGAAGAGCTGTAGAGAATGATTTCCCCATAAAAATTCAATCATTTATTAACATTCAACCATTTTTTTTAATTTTTAAGAAACGACAGTCATAAAAAAAATTCCGAATTTTTTAATTTTTCATTAAAACTAAGGTTATTTGTTTGAAATAACATCAGTAATATTATTTTGATTCTTAAAATGACAGAAAAACTTCAATTTAACCACTTGCGCATACTAAATTAATTTATTTTTAGGAGATCCCAATACAAATTATTTTCGTTTGATTTCAGTGATGTGCAAATTTAATTTTTCTAGTTGGTATATATTTTATTTTCGTAAGCTTTAATATAAAATGATTACATTTTCAACTTTCTTATTCTTGAGTGGTTCATCAAGAGTTTTTATAAAAAGTAAGCTTTTTTCCATTTTCATTTTAAAATTATTGACTTTTCAAATAGTTCTTTTTTAAAATTATGCAATTATCTGAAGTTTCAATGAAAAACATGGGAAAAATATTCAAATTTTCGCAATGTTATTATTTTTATCGAATCGAAATTTCATTTATAAAAATGTAGGACTCTTCTATGTTAAGAGGTTTTTTTATAGAAAAATTTTTCAGCAAATTTAAGAACTGCTGTCAGTGATCTTTCTAAGTAATTTTTTCTCACTTCAGACCCTTCCTTTTACAAGTAGTAAAAAGAATCTACTTTTTTTTCTTCAAAAAAGTAATGCGTTTCTTAGCACTACAAAGTAGTACCAAATTTTTCATTATTTTTCCCATAAATAATTTAGGTGTCCTATAAACTTTTCGATTTGTTAAACGAATTCGTTCTTCATTCCAAAGCCTTGAGTTGATGAACACCTTAATTTTTCTCTACCCATCATAAAACTAACATTTTGTCCTTATACCCATGTCTCTTGAAAAAAAACTGCCATTAATTTTATTTTTTATTTGTTCAGAGGTTCCACTGGACCCTGTAAGGTCTGAAAATTAATTTTTGAATTTTCGCTTTTTTTTAAATGCAAATTTGAGGCTGAAAAATACTTTCATTACTAGAAGGCTTCAGTTATTCACATTAATGAATCAGTCAAAACTTCTATGAAACAAAAAAGAAAAAATTTTTGAAGATATTATCGGGCTTAGAATACGAAATATTAATGTAGTGTGAAGGCCTTTTCCATTACATTAATATTCTAAGATACCGGAAAAAATTAAAACATTAGCATAAGAAAGTTTTCAACTTCACAAGAATGAATTGTCTGAAATGTCCCCTAAATAATTCTTCTCTGTGATAATATCTACAGGATTTCTCCTACAATATAAAGAAAATATTCCTCACAGGGAATAAATTAGAAATATTTATACCAGAGACAGAAAAAATCTTGAATTTTGAAATACACATTTTTTATAGTTTATAAATTCCTATAGTACTTCGAAACGCATCTTTAACTATAATTTACCTGGAGAGAATGTAAGATGGTAATTTAATGTTTATTTTTATGTTATTCTGGGTATTTTAAGTTAGCATGAGATTTAGTTACAGATTTCATTAAATTTGAAATTACTAAAAAGAAGGCTTTATATCAATAAAAATAAGAAATGTGTCTTTGGCAATAGGGAAAAATTATATACATTACGTATAAAAATAATACTAGAAATAAAATGATAGAAGCAAATCAGTCCAATTTTTAAGTGTCTTTGCTTCTGTTATTTTAATAAAATTGCCAAAGCACAGCTTCTATTCCAAAAATCGACATTAATTAACTAGATTACATCCTTTTTAGGTTAATTATAGTTGAAAGTACATTTTTAAGTGTTAAGTATATATTCTAATTTATAGGTTATGGAAAATATTTTCTTCTTATTGTAGAAGAAACCCTGTTCATATTATTCTGGAAAAAAATGTTTAGGAACCATTTCATACTATTAATTTGAATTAAATTACAATTTTTGGTATTTTAAGTCCGATAATATCTTTAAAAATGGTTTTTGTTTGTTTGATAGAGTTTTGGACTTATTCCACAATAATTATCTAATACTTCCTACGAGTAAGAGGATTTGCCAGCCTTTAATTTGTATCAAGAAAAACTCGAACACTAAAAAAATCATTTTCAGATCTAAAACCATTTTTTTAATATATGGCTGTATTTTTACACTAAAAGGAAACAATTTAGCTGGTGGAGTTTGCAAAATTGCAAAATTAAACTTTTTCGGGCATTCTATATTCTATATTATGATATACTCGCAGTAATTATCGGAAAATGAAATTTCGAGATATCTCGAAAAGAAAAGGGGCTATGATTTCACGGTAAGTTGTTTTGGAAACTATAAATAGTCACTTAAAAACCTATGCGGACAGTTTTTTGATTCTTTTGAATTGAACCTATCCATGCTTGAGGAGCACTGTGCTATAACGCACTAAATCCCAAGGTGTCAAATTTTGATATAAGAAATGATCAAAGCGTAGCGCAATGAAGTAACAGTTGACAACTAAATAACTACACATGGAAAATTATTACTACATTCACATATTTCTACGTAGATATAAATTGTTTTTTGTTTTGCAATTATTTGATCCACTTTTGGACAAACATTTGATTGAAAAAATTTCGGATTTAATGGAGGAGAAAGATTACGAATTGAATACACGTAGGAGCGTAATTGGCTGTCTTCAGTCATTAGGAATGTCAAGACTGATCCCATTAGTCAACGCAATGTTTTAGGCGCTAACATTGATCTTAGATTCTCGAACGAGTGCAAAATCTTCAGGTAAGATACTTTAAGAAATGAGGAGCTTCGATAGAATTAATTAAAGAGAATGGCCAAGAGACGTAGGAGCACGTATCTAGTCCAGATGATCACGAATTCCCGTGATGGTTTGTAATTGCATCTCGGGAAAGACAGGATAGTGACGTAATGAAATTGCCGTCAAGTAGTTGAAATGAGACGTTGCTTAACACTAGTCTAGTGTATTTTTATTACTAGCGAAGCATACACCCCCATCCTTCTTCAGTCTACTGATTAAGCAATGTGTATGTATATTTTTCTCCTGTAATAAGAACGCAAATAAAACGTGTGCGAACAACAATAAAAATGTAATACACTTTTATTAACCAACTTCTTTTTAGTGCGTCCTGTTCCTGAAATGTCATAATTATTCCTCTGCAATTATTACTTCGGGAACAGTCATCAGAAAGAAAGATTTGCGCGAAATTTATGCGGGTCGTAAAATCGGAATATCGACATGGTATTTCCAGATTATAGTTATTGCTCTCAGAAAATTCCCATCAGAAAATATCCTGAGTTATGGACGAAAGAGTTGATTTCAATCAGTTGAATGTGGGTGAATCTTTCATAGGAATAACATCAAAGTGTTTATCTGATTCAAATCTCTGAATAGGCTTGATTTGTTCAGTTTAGAAAGCTGTATATATTTTATCTTTTGATGTAAGATCTATTTCAAATTTTTGTATGAGGTGAAAGTGAATCCAATTATCGTAATCGCAATTTGAAGTTACTGTTGGTCCCAGGTTAACGTTAGTTTCGGGAGATCCAGATTATGGATTATTCGAAGAGGCTGCTTTGATCTTGAGATATTCGACTTATATAATGTGATCTTGCAATTGTTTCATCAAGCTTTCAAGCGTTTATGAAGAAACAAGTATAACGAGATCACTGTTAGATATTCAGAAAAACGAGACGCTTTGTGTAACCTTGCCTTGCGCAAATTTTTCTTGAATCCTAATTCATTTAACTTTCTAGAACAATGAGATATTAACAGAAAGGTGTTGACACCAACATCCTGTACAGAATTTATTTATTTTTAGTATTCTTTCAAGCGTTCTGAATATTAAATTTATAACAGACCAACATTTTGCAATATTGTCCATCTGATAAAATGAAACGTCAGCTATCAATAGATATTATTGCTAGTGATCTCTACTAAACGTTTAAACTAGAGAATCGAGTTGCATTGTGGGTAATCCCCAAGAGAAGTTGCTAGATATAAAGTACATAAACTATAAATGACATTTTAACTAGTTTCGAGAGATAATCTACCCATAGGAGTAAAATGACAACACAATATAAACCTTCATCTTCATGCAGAAAGAGCCGTTCTTTCTAACGACTTACGACAAAAGAATTTCAATGTTTAAACGATATTTATATTTTGAAATACAATTTCATTAATTAATATAATTTCAAAATTACTTTAATTAATAATTTTTTCAAAGTGCATAAGCTTATGTAAACTGTTTTATCATATTGAACTGGAAACAACCCTTCATAAAGTGATACTCATTAATTCAACTAAAGCAGCATGGATCAAAGAGTAATTGTAAAAGAAGCAAAATTAGAAGATCGTAATAAAACAGCTAGAGCTAATTTGATGCGACAATCAAGAGAGTAATTCAAGTCCATTAATATAATACTGCTCTTGAATTTAATCACTATTTAATGTCTTGGAGTTAAACACTTTCACTTTGTTTTAATAATAATTGCTGCTTTGAAACTTATAATTAGTTTCCCCCTATTATGTTTTAGTGTTTAAAATTTGTTTTTTCTAAAAGATAAATATTAGAACACTTGATTTTTGTTAACGTTTCTAACAACAGTTTATATTTATATTAATTCTTCATAATAATTCGACACAAATATATTTTTTACAATAAATGCCATTTCCACAAATCAAGGTGATCGCTTCATTCTAAATTCAAACCAATTTGAAATTATAATCTATCTAGAACGAATAATTTCAATGCTAGGGCCTCAATAATTAGATAGTATTTCAAAATAGAATATAAAAAATTATGTACTTTATAATTAAAAGTGCATTGAAAACAAGATAACCTTGAAGCGTTCAAAATTGAAAACGTTAAAACTTTAATAAAATCAGAAAAAACTCAATGAATTAGTCAATTTTTCCGTTAAGTTTGAAATGGGACAATTTTGAAATCCTGTGCGTGACTATATTTACAGTTTGTACATTAGGGTGGTCCAATTTTTTTTCTCGAATTTAAATGCATATCGTCCGAAAATTTGTTCGAATCCATAAAAAAATAAATCCATTTTTTTTTGTTTCGAAAAAAAAAATGATATTTAGAGCAAGCCCCGTGAAGTTTAACACGTATTTCCCATAAGAAAAAAAGACGGTTTTGTAATTTTATTCAGAATCGTCAATATTAGGTGTATCGAGTTGAAACTCAACATTTCTCTTCACAATTAGCCATAGAATACGAAAAAAATGTTCCTTTTAAAATTTTACTCCCATAAGTCTGTTTTATCGGGTCCCAAAAAACCCCCATAAGTGAAAAAATAGGATTTGCATATTTCTGGCGCTAATTATGATTTCTGCGGTTTTTTTGTTTAATACAAATTGTTTCTAATACATAACTTTTTAAACAATTTCATAATATTTTTAATGATATTCTTTTAGATTAGTGCTATTAAATTCAACAAAATTAATGGTGTAAACAATTTATTCTAATTGTTCATAATATTCAATTTGAATAATGCTAGAAAGTTGCAGTTTTTTCTAAAATTTTCAACTATTTGACCACTTTTCACTTAGAGTGAATTATTAATTAATTCAATATACCAAAAATAATTATTTGAAAAAATTATTATTGTTCATAACTATCTTCTTCTTGATTATTGCTAGATAGTTTCGGGTTCTTCTGAAATGTTTATTTTTATACCCACTTTTCACTTAATAAAGTAATAAATAATGCAGGTGAACAAACATAGTTGCTCGAGCAATGTATTATTGTTTATAACTATCTTCTTTTAGATAAGTACTAAAAAGTTGCTGTTTTTCGTGAACTCTTAAACTTGTCGTCCACTTCTCACTTAGCGAGGTAATAATTAATGCAAGTAAGCAAACATAATTATTTAAACCATTTATTACGGTTCATAACTATCTTCTCTTGGAGTAATACTAGAAAGTTGAGGATTTTTCTGAAATTTTGAGTTTTTCTTTGACTTTTAAGTTAGGAAGAAATGGTAAATATTAATATTAATTTCAGCAAAAGGGCTCTCAGTAACTATTTCAAGGAAAATTTACATTCAATATAATCCATATAGAAAATTTAAAGAATATTTCAAATATCTCTTTTATTTCAGAAGAATATATTCACAAAAAAGAAAGAGATTGTCAAAAATATAATTTTCTCTGATTTTTATTTATTATTTGTTCATAACTAAAAAGACAAAGCGAAGTTAAATATTTTGGGAAAACCCGCAACTTTTCAGCACCTATCTAAGGGAAGATAGTTATAAACAATGATAAGTTGTTTCAACAACTATTTTTGTTAACTTGCTATCATCTAAATAAGTGAAAAGTGGACAAAAAATTAAAAAGTTTCAGGAAAAAAAACCGCAACTTTCTACCATCAGGCGAAGAGAATATTATTAAAAATAATAATAAATTGTTTGAACAATAATTTTTCTTAACTTGAATTAATCATTACTTCACTCTTATTGAAAAGTGTACAAAAGTAAAAAATTTCATAAAAAGTCGCAAATATCTAGTATTAATATAGAAGGAGATAGCTATTAACAATAATAATTTGTTTGAACAATAATCTTTGCTAAATTGAATTAAATATTAACTCACTTCAAGTGAAGAGTGGACAAAAAGTTGAAATTTTCCGAAAAAACCGCAATTTCTAGCATTATTAAAAAAGAACACTATTAACAACAAGAATAAATTGCTTAAACACTTATTTTTGTTAATATAATATATGTATATAATAATATAATATAATACTCTAATTGAAAATTGGACAGAAAGTGGAAAAGTTTTAAAATTCCGCGACTTTCTATCTATATTCTAAGAGAAAATTGCTAAATCAATAATAAATTGTTTAAACAATTTATGTAAATATTAAGTTATTAGTATGAAGAACTATTTTATGTCCGGGAAACAATTCGCATTTAAAAAGAAAATCATAATTAGCGCCAAAAACCGCAAAAAATTGAGAAAGTAATATTTTATTTGTATTCTATGGCTAATTGTGAAAAAAAAGTTGAGTTCCAACTTGATTCAGCTAATATTGAGGATTCTGAATGAAATGTACAAAAACGTATTTTTGTCTTATGGGAAATATGTGTTAAATTTCATGGGGCCTGCGCCACCTCTTAATATCATAAAAAAATAGATTTTTTTTGTGTGGATGCGAATAAATTTCCGGGTGATATGCATAAAAGTTCCAAAAAAGAATTTCCAATACATTTTTGGACCACCCTATTGTACATACCTTTACCTTATTTTAAATTTAAAACTTGAATAATTGAAAATTTTTCAATTAAAATCTTTCGAATCAAATATTTTAAAATTCAAATATCAAAAACTGTGAGGCAGTTAAAAGTCGATGTTCTAAAAAATCTCAACTTTTTTTGCTCAAATTTGTTTTCTGAATTGGTACTTACATTGCGACAAAATCAGATTCAAGTAATGCAAAGAAAAATCTTTCTTTATTTTAAAAATGTTTACAAAAAGTACCACATATCTTATATTTTTCGTGAAAAAATTAAGAAAATAATTTTTCGAACGAAAATTTCGAGGGTCACATAAATGATTTAGTCTACATAAAACTTATTTTTTATTTAATCTAATAATTCAAAAAAATTCTGGTATGTATAAAGATGACATTCTGTAAATTTTATGAAGGCCAAATCATGGTTGCAGCTACAAGGATTTTTGTTCGAAGTATTTCTTTTTTTAATTTGTCTTGCGAACGGTAAAAAATGTTAAAAAAGGATAACATGTATTGTCTGCAGAACTTTTTAAAATAAGCTATGTTTTTTGTTTGCATTTTGTCAAATCTGTCGTTATTTGTAAAGAAAATATGAAAGCTTAATTTTTCAAGGAAAAATTCTCTTGACCAGGAAAGAAGATTGGCTCGCATGAAACTTACGAGATTTTTTGGTAATTTGTGTAATAATTTACCAAAAAAAGAAGATAGGGGTTTTGAATAAATCTGCTTTCAATATTTTGAGAAAAAACTTTGTTAATAGTAAACTTTTTGTTAATTTTCGATAGAATTCTAAAGTGGACAATTAAATTCATCAGAGTCCGGAACCTAAAATTGTAATACTCATAACTTCGCGAAAATTATTATTTTTTTCAACTGTAAAATATGTGCCGTCTTATTTCCTTTGAAAAACATCATATATTTAATGTCTTCTGAATTTAAAAGATTGTTATACTGTATAGCACAAAATTTTACAAATATAAATTGGAATTACAGAAATATATCATGCCATGTTAGACTTATTAGTGCTGAATTTTAATTTTAGAATAGAATATTTCTCGCGCGCGTTATTGGTCAAACCATGCAATATGTCCAACGAGAGATCAAACAAATAACACAGTGTGGATTTTTTTTCCGGAGAAAAGTATTGATTTTCTGTGAGTTCGTCACTACATCTAACATTATTAAAAGAACTTTCTTGGATTGAAAAGTTGTCTGCTTTGAATAATTGAACTAACCTATTTGTAGAGGTATGAAACTGACATAATATAATGCATATGACATATAAAATGAAATAAATTATCGGCACAAACCATAGGGGAACACATAGTTTCGAATAGTAGCATGAAGTTTGCATTACAGATCGCACGCCCGCACGATCGCGCACTGAAAAGCAAAATAGAAGCGGAAATATAAGCGGCACGCGGAAGGAAATGAAATTAATAATCGGGTTTCTGGAGGTACAATGGACGACTCGATAAGAAGCGACCCGCGGTATTATACGCACATGTCGTCAGCACATGATTAGGGTATGACTATGCATGAGGAAGGCGTTTGACCTAGTCAACCCTGCAACCTACCAAACCTACTCCTTATAAACTTATACCAACCTACCTCTGCCACAACTTACGACTAACTACCCTCTATACACAAACGTAATATCTACCTGACACGCGAATCTACCCTCAACTGTTCTTACAAGACTACTTCTGTATAAAGATAATGAGAAAAATGATTCAGTTCGAAGAATGAGTATCGTATATTACTCAGGACCTTCAAAGCCTTCAACGACCTAACATATTTTCAAAGCCTGACGACCGCGATTTGTTCTCATGCTCATAATGAGACACTTACAGGTCAATGTAACATTTTTTTAGAAAAGTTGTCATCTGCACTTTAACTCGTTTTAGAAAGTAATGTTTTCCTCAAGAAAGAAGTACGACCAAAAACATCTACGATGCAAAAACTTGGCCAAGTAAAATTAAATGAAGTTGTGAAATCAAAGTTGGCCAAGTAGAATAAAAAAATTATAATTAACATTGATTGATTACGAGTATGTGAAAATACATGTTTTAAATTTTGGTTTAGAGCTTGAATTTTAGAAGAAACTTTGGGTCCGGATCAGACCAATTCCCGGAAAGTCAGTTTGCAGCAAATCTAATGTGAGCAATTCCATGCCAAATCATCTTAAGAATTGCAGCTATTGTTAGTAATTTTGATGAAAAATCTAGTATACGTTCTCTTAGATGTTGAAAGAAAAAACTTAAAATAATTTTGGTATAATTAAAAAAACTTAGGAGATATTCAAAATTGCAAATTTCAGGCCTTCTTTCTTTGGACTTTTATAACTTTGGTAATTTGAGTGATATTAAGGTCTATTTTTCTTAATTATTTGTAATAAGACGCCGTTTTGAAAAAATATTTTTTAAACAGAAAAATTTCCAAAACTTTTTGGCTTTTTCAAAAACTAATTTTGAAACTGAATTTCTGAAGAAAAAAAAGAACACTCTTTATTTTCTTAATTTTTTTTATATAGATAGCTTACAATGTCTTATATAGCATGGTGTGTCCAGCGGCCGAGAGTCTGAACTCTGAAGTTCGTGCATACGGTTATAATATTCTTCTATTATTCGTCTATTGCTTACATGGTTTTTCACATCGTGTGCATCGTTTTGGCGTACATTTTTAATTATTTCTTGAAAACTAAGGGAGATCCTATTTTGATATTTACAGGGATTTAGGCGACATTGTAAGCTATCTATATAAAAAAATGAAAATAATAAAACGTAGTTTTTTCAGAAATTCAGTTTAAATATTAGTTGTGGAAAATCCAAGAAGCTTTTGAAATTTTTTTCTTCAAAAAATATTTTTTCAAAAATGCGTCCTATTACGAACAATTGAAAAAATATACCTCAATATCATTAAAATCACCAAAGTTATAAAAGATTAGGCAAAAAAGGACTAAATTTTCAATTTTGAATATCTTTTAAGTTTTTTATTTTTTCAAAAATTATTTTAGGGGTTTTCTTTCAAAACCTTAAAGAACAAATAATAAAATTTCCACCAAAATTACTAAGAAAAACTGCAATTCTTCAAATTATTTGACATTGAATTGCTCATTTCGAAAAATTTGAAGTCCATACAAAATTGACAAAAATGCAGCAAGTCACATATAGGGCGTGTTACATTTGCGGCAAGACGAGCCGGTGACGACTATTGAAAACATAAACTCGTCGAAAAAGTACCCTCCTCCCTTGGGGCATACGATATTTTTCATGACAAATGTATGATTTTAGACGTTATTTGTAACGCAGGCATGATTTCTGCTCTTACAAAAGAATTTCGAAAACTGTTTTGTATTTTGAAATGAATTTAGGACGTTTCCGAAATTTTTTATGATCACGGAATTTCTGGAAAATGATATTAAATTGATAAATTTCCAAGAATTTCAAATTAAACAATTAAATTTCAAATTTTTTTAAAACTTTGAAAATTTCAGAATTATTTGAAATTTACGAAGCCTCTGAACATTTTCAATGTTTTTCGAAATTTACTCTCTAAATATGAATCAGTTTAAAATTCACTGATTGTAATAGTAGTTGGACATTTCACTGATTAATCAGTGATTCCGGACTATAGGTGTGCTGAGTTTACTGCGGGAAAAATATACTCTAACTCGTGTAAAAAGTACTTACTTGACGGGTGTGTACATGACAGGCGAATCTTGAAAGTAAAGAAACATGTGAGGTTTTTTGTTATTTAGAAGCACTAAATCTTTTCACATTTTTTAATATTTGATCACATTTATGGGTTTTAAGTTTTTACTATGATTATTTCATTGAATCTA
>JAABKJ010001604.1:0-30198 GCA_011634705.1 Andricus grossulariae
TTTCATCTCCAACTGTCCCGTCTGCCGCGTAAGGTCATCCGCGGCTAGAGACCTGACTTCAAGGAACAGTGTTGAACAATCTTTTCTCGCGTAAATTTCCCGTTCTTGCTTACCTTCTAGGACTGAAGGGGCAAAAGTGGATGACTTACACGTTACAGTTGCGTCGGGGTTGGTCGCTTTAAGGAACCATGATCGTAGCTTCCGGAGCCTAAAACTTCTCTCATAATAATAATCATAATCTCAATAAATAAAAAAATACAGAAAAATATTTTGTTATCGAGTTGACCTTTTTGTTCAACCTGGTGGTCAGTATAATATTCTGGAGGTGAAACTACCTGGAGATGTTGCTCAAAAAACACCTGGACCTTCAGTTGAATTTTTTGTTCGACCTGTTGATCGGTATAATCTCCTGGATGTAATCCTCCCCGCAGAAATTGCAAGAAAAAATACCTGAACATCGAGTAGACATTTTTGATCGACCTGGTGATCTGTATAATCTTATGGATGTAAAACTCTTCCATAAATTACACGTAAAAGACCTGAACATGAAGTCGACGTTTTTGATCGACCTGGTGATAGGTACGATCTTCCGGTGGGAAACTTTCCCAAAGAAGTTGCAAGAAAATACCGGGGTATCGAGTGTACTTTTTTGGTTGACCTTGTGATTGCTATAGTAACTGGAGTAAAAGTTTCCACCGAGATTGCACGAAAAATACTTGGACATCGAGTCGACATTTTTCATCGACCTGATGATTGGCATAATCTCCTGGTGAGAAACATCCGGAAAGAAGTTGCGAAAAAAATACCTGTATATCGAGTTGACTTTTTCAATCGATCTAGTAATCGGTATAATCTCCTGGAGGTACACTTCTCCACAGAAATTGCACAAATATTATCTGGGCATACAGTCGAAATTTTCAATCAAACTAGTGATCGGTATGATCTCCTGCTGGGAAGTGTCCCGTGAGAAATTTCGCAAAAAATACCTGGAAATACAGTTGACTTTTGTGGTAGACCCGGTGACCAGTATAATCTCCTGGTAGGAAACTTCCATGAAGAAGAATCACGAAAAATACTTGGATATCGAGGTGACTTCTGTAGTCGACCTGGTGATTGCTATAATATACTGAAAGTGAAACTTCCCGGGCACATTGCAGGAAAATACCTGGATATAGAGTGGATTTTTTGAGTCGACCTGGTGATCGGTATAATCTCCTGATAGGAAACTTCCCTGAAGAAGGAGCACGATAAATACTTGGATATCGAGTTGACTTCTTTAGACGACCTAGTCATCGATATAATCTCCTGGTGGGAGACTTCCCCGAAGAACGAGCACAAAAAATACTCGGATATCGAGTTAGATTTTTTGGTCGATCTAGTGATCTGTATAATCTCTGGTGGGAAACTTCCCTAAAGAAGGAGCAGGAAAAATACTTGGTTATCGAGTAGACTTTTTGGTTCTACCTAGTTGGCGGTATAATATTCTGGAGGTGAAACTACCTGGAGATGTTGCACAAAAAACACCTGGACATCCAGTTGACTTTTGTGTTCTACCTGTTGATCGGTATAATCTCCTGGATGTAATCCGCCCCGCAGAAGTTAGACGAAAAATACCTGGACATCGAGTCGACATTTTTTATCGATCTGGTGATCAATAATATTCTGGATGTTGAGCAATAACTGATTATTTTAAACGTTTGGTCCTCTTTGACAGCCGGCCTCTTCTTCTCCAGAAATCACTACACTTCCTTATAATACTTTTGTTGTTTAAAATTATCATACCAATATGATACATACCCTAATAAAATCATTGTAAAAATATTGTTTACCTTTTCACAGATACTGTCGCAGATTCTAAATATTTCTGTAGAAAAACTAAATATAATCATAATTGAATTATGTAACCAGAACTGGCAGCAAATGATGACTCTAAAAACATATAACGATTATCACTAATGTGAGTTTTTCCTGGGTCAAGGTGAATGCGGCGCCGCAGTAGAGATTCAGAACGTACTTTTTATTACCAAAATTTGACGTGTGAAATGCATGGAGGCTTGGGGGGCCTAGGTCCAGTATGTATAGATATTATACTATAAAGAAAATACGTCTTCTGCTTGGCTATCTAGACACATAATGTAGTACAAATACATAATAAATAAATAATTTATGCGTTAAAATTATAAGTTACCTTTATTCAAAAAATGTGAAGTTCACGTTAACACGCTGAAATTAACTTGGTGTTGTCAAACACTGGTTCTTAGAAAATTACTTACCTTCGACTGTAAGTTTATTTCCAATACAAGTGATATGTAATTGTATTCTTCCACGCCTTTCAGTATGATCACATCCACAAAGATTTGGTACGCTCTCTTCACATCTCTTATGGACGTTCATGTCACATGCTATATTTAAAAGATATTATAATTACTGATAATAAACTTCTATAATTGATTTCGACTTACGAACATAATGGTGCAGTACTATAACGGCAGATTAGCAGATAACATATTAGATTCCACATTGATTAGTTGAAACAGATTGTAATGAATAGGCCTGATTAGTAAAATCTGATACATAATCTGCTAATGTATTTTCATGCACAATGCCCTAAGAGTCGGAATAGTGAATATCACATGTATTTATGTAAATGTCAATGTGGAATCGAGCATACACCAACACTTGTGCTAAAATATACTCAGTATGTACACAGTCGACCAAAATTTCACACGGCATATTCGTGATTTGGACAAAAAATCACCAGCAAATGGTGAAAGCGTCACTAGCAGCGTGGTACCTAGTGTCGGGTTTTGAACTTTGAATTAGTTTTTCCAACAAATCAAAAATACCGCTAGGAAGTACTCTGGATGTATTCACTATATGTGTATTTATTTGCTTTCTCATAGAGTGTGGGGATTTCTCGAACAAAATAAAAAAATGAACACTTTCATTATTTTTAAACCTCATGTTTTTGTCTTACCGATCATCTTATTCTCAAAAAATCAGAGAGATCATCAAAGGGTCAATCAATGTGTTCTGTTGTAATAGACAACTTTTTAAATTATGGTAGTGCTCTTCAAAATTAAAGAAAGATTCTTCCTTATGTGAATAATGGAACCTTCTTTCAACTTTAGATGTCGCTGTTGACTGGTTATATGAGGCCATTAAAGCTATGTCAACAGCTTTTTTTAGAAAACAGAATTTTCCGTCCTTTTTTATTTAAACACACCGTGATTCAGGCAATTATTAGAGTTTTTTATGGAATTTTAAAGAAATATTTATTATGATGTTCGATGACTGGCAGACAAAATAATTATTCACATCTTGGTTTAAAAAATTTTAGGCAACAACAAACTTTGAACAGAAAAATTGTTCAGAAATGTATAAACGTGTTTTCCTCGGAAAGAATTATTTTTGAAAAATTATGATTTAGAAGTTATCAACGTTTTATTTCGCCTGCGTGGACCGTTTCTTCGAACCCTGACAACATGAGATATCGGCGGGATATGCCACTTATCTCCCAGGATATCTTGGACATATCCCAGGGATCCTAGGGATATTGCGAATAATATCGTACAGGGCGGAAATCCTGATATCCAATTTTCCGGAGATGTTGTACAAAGTATAACATTGTCAAGTACAATAATTGTAGAATCCCCTACAAAGTCACTTCCAGATAAATTTCACCATGGCTGTCAGTGTACGAAAAAAATCGCGCAATAATAAGTGACGCTTCAACAAAAGTCAACAATTTCTCGAATATTCGTACCGAATTATAATCTATTCTCATTTATAGTATGTGAACTAACGCGGTACATATGAATTTGATAGTTTTTTGTGATGAAAACTGATTTTGCAGTTACACTGATAGTGAAAATTGCGATCGGTAAGCTGCGCAATTTAAAGGTTCTAGATAAAATACAGTCAACTTTTTAATTTTCAGAAAGTAGCAGTTTCTTGAGAAACGAATGTTAATAAATGTTTATGCTTTCCGGCATTCTAAATATTTTAATTAATATGTATTCCAGAAATATTGGATTCTGTTGCAAAAATTGTTTATATATCCCGCACAGGACATTTATTAGATATCGTAAGGGGGGGGGGGATTCGATATCAGTGGCATATGCTACGGATATCCCGGGAGATTTTTGGGATATTTTTCAGGATATCCGATATCCTGCTGAGATATCCTAGAAATATTTCGAAGATATCATTTTATTATGAGGGGGCGTATGTAGTCGAGGGATTAGGTGCTTCTGAAAATGAATTCATGTTACTGATATTTACCGTGCCAACTAGAAGGGTTGGATTCGATGACGTAATCGGTACAATTTTTTAGTGGCAGCAGATGTATGCTGTTTGAATCATCGTATCAAGTCGCATCGAGAGCCTGAGATGAGTGGTTACAACCTGTCTCACATTCGTCAGACGTGTTTACAGCAGAAACGTTGAAGCGATTTCACCGGAAGCGAGTTTCAGTTCCTGGAATGCTACCCGTTCCACGTCATCCCTGCAGTGGTTGTTTAACCTACGTTTAATATTATACATAAAAGTTTGTCATAAGGACAAGCACGGGATTTTACCGAGGGCATGTGCCATTTTAGAAAATTGCACCCGTTCCCATCGAAATCGCACTAACATTTTATCTGTAACCACGTCCCACGACAGCGAGATAGGTGGTTACAGTCTACCATGGACTCTATACGACAATCCGGAAAAAGTCTCATATATAAGTTTATGGTATAGTTTGTCATAAGGACAATCGCAGGATTCAACTTGGAGGAGGTGATAATCTGAAAAATTGCACCCGCTCCCATCGAAACGGCGGTAAAATTTCAGCTGTAACCACGTCTCATGACCGTGAGATAGGTTATTACAGTCTGCGACGAACTCAATACGATGATCTGGCAAAAGTCTTGTGCACCGTGAGAACACGGAGCGATACAAGAACGACCACCTTCTGCATTTCCCCCGCAAGTGCCTCAGCATTTTGTTGACACGCAGGGATGCGTTTTCAGTCCTTATATTTCTCTTTCGTTTGATTCTCCTTGGCTATCACGTTTTTGTCAGCTAGTGCTGAAAATTCGATAACGAATATGGTTCGTTTCTGGAACTGTGTCAGGCATCGAGTGCAAAACAGAAACAATTTTCGAGAATATGAAGTTCCAGTATATGCAGCAATTCTTACTTTCGTCAATCACCTCTATTACTCTAGGAGCGTTTAGCGGAGCAGTATTTGGGCTGATGCCGTAAGAGTGACAGAGATGGTGATAAAGCAATTTTAGTGCCGCATTGTGCCTTTGGATGTAGGTCATTATCGCATGAGTTGGACAACTAGATAGTGTGTGTCCTAGATGTTCGGGGTGTGCATGAAACGCTCTGCAGATATCATCGGGAATGTCTTGGCTCGAAATGTGGCGAAATTATGCTAGAGTGGAAATGACACCGTCTTGACATGCCAAAATGAAACCTTCCATGTCTGACTGCAATCCGTGTGATTTGAGGAGAGCAAACGTTATCTTATACGACATCAGCAAATTCACCACATTTCTGTGGAAGGTGCTGCGCATCTCCTTATCGAGGAGCTGTTTGCGAAAATTTTTCTTCTGTGCTTTCTTAATCTGAACCTTCAGGAGTAGTACTCGGGATGGATAAGATTTTACGCATTTTTCTCACCCCTGATCTTTAAGTCAAGGCCGAGTGTTTCAGCAGCCTCCTCCGCTGGTTTGTACAGAAACGCCCCTTTGCCCACTTTTTCGTGTTTCCTGACCATTTTTAAAACAGGGCCCTGTCCATTTGAGGCTATATGTGCTGTATCCAGAATAATCCTGTTGTGAAGACATTCAAGATTCAGTATTCCGCGACCACCCTGAAGGCGTGAGATGTAAAGTCGCGGAACGGAAGATATAAGGTGCACGCTTTTGTTCACGCACATAACCTTTCGGGACCCGATATCGAGGGATCTAAGCTCGTGCTTCGTCCATGGAACCACTCCAAATAAATAGAGTACAACCGGGACGGCAGGCATGTTCGTTGCTGATACTTTGTTCCTCGCCAACAGTTCGGAAGACCAAAGCCGTCGGATGAGACCTTTGTATCTGCATTGGAAAGTATCCTTCATAGACGCCACGTCCTGCATTCGTCTCTGTGCCACGCCCAGGTATGTATAGGTTTCTATAGCGCCAAGGTGTCGTATAGCGCTTCTTTCGACGAGCTCAGGGTATTCCGGGATGTCATTAGGTTTTGCTTTCTTCAAATAAACCTTGGCGAATTTTTCTAACCCGAACTCCATGCCAATCTCTTGAGTGTACTTCTCTTTTCTCTTCTGTCAGACAAAAGAAGGCAATCTCTTATGTGAGGCAAAAGATAAGAGGGATCATGGTGTCGCCCTGAAACACGCCTCTCTGGAAGGTGACACTATTAGTGATCACACGATGTTTTGCAGAAGAGATAGTAAATCTGGTTTTTCACAGCCGCATTAAAATCTCTATGCAGCCCACAATGTGTGGATGAACCTTTAGGCTTTCCAACAGACAGATGATGGGTCTGTGGGAGGTTGAATCGAAAGCATTTCGGTAATCAATCCAGGCCATCGATAGGTAACGCTAATAGAATGCTGCGTCTGCACAGACGCATCTATCGATGAGCATGTTCTTCTGAAATCCTGTTACGCCTTTCATTGAGCCGGGTTGTTCGTACGTCCTTCGCCACACAGGTCCAATTGTCCGATCGAACCCATCATTTAGGATAGCTGCCAATGTCTTATACAGTATGTTGAGACAAGTTATTCTTCTGTAATTTTCAGAGTCAGCTAAGTTGCATGTCTTCAGCAGGAGCACTGTGCGCCCTTCCACCAACCACTCCGGAATAGGATCATCCGACCTTATCTATGAGGTGAAAATGCGGGCCAAATGCTGGTGGGTTGAAGGAATCTCGTTCGACCGAAAGTTCTTGATACCATCTGGTCCCGGAGCGGAATATTCCTTCATGCCTCTTAATACTTTTTTAACCTCCTCGGTACTGATAGATGGGCATTCCTCCTCAGGTGTTATAAGGTCACTGTACAGCTCCTCGAAGCTATTCATATCCTTTGAGCTTTCTCTCAGTGGATGCTGGACTTCGTAGACTTCTCTCCAAAAAGCCTCGACCTCCTCTGGTTTGAGCGGGTGGACGACAGTAACTGGAGGGTCCCGGAAGAGTCGATATGGGTCAGACAAAACCTGTTAATTTTTTATGACCCACCTGTCTCTCCGCTCTGGACTTTTTCTAGCGTTAGATAGTTCTCGTATTCTGTCAACAATATGCTGCCTGATGTTCAGTAGGCAGTGAAAGTCCTGCCAGCTGTTGTGAAGTCAATGACACGCTGAATGCACGAAGAGTTCTGCCTTGACCAGCCTATCTTTGTGCTGATTTTATGTATACTTCATTTGGTCTTATGATTAACCGTTGGTTTTGTTTTAGGGTTTGCATCTGCCAAAGCTCTTGCTGCATTATACAAACTACAAGGAATACAGAAGAGAGAGAAAGAGAGAGAGAGAGAGAGAGAGAGAGAGAGAGAGATGAATCAGAGAGAATCAACAGTTTATCGCTGACACATCTTGCCTCTTTAGTGATCACCCTATTTCTGCCCAAAATCCACCCAAACCCCACGAGGTAGCGACATTTTGGAGAGAGATATGCAAGATCCCTAAAACACTGGAATCGAAAGAAGATACTGATAATATCATCCGCTTCAAGGAGTTTTGCGACAACCTCACAAAATCTGAGGAGGAATGTCTATCAATCACTGCCGAAAAGGTGAAAAATGCACTTAGAGACACGAAGGCCTTTTTCGCTGCAGGACCAGATGGTATCAAGAACTTCTGCTGGAAGAAGTTTACTTCCACACACCAACATTTTTTCCCGCATATTCGTGTCATATTTAAAGTGGGAAACGCCCATTCAGCACTAGCAGGTATTAGGACTCACTATACTCTTACCGAAAAAGGCAACTTTTTCAAACCAGAAAATTACAGGCTAATAACTGGTATGAACACACTGCATAAGATCTTTACAGCTATCCTGAACAACAGGATTGTTCGAAGAACAATTACACTTTTGCCTCTATCTCTTCCTTGCAAAATTATTCTGGATACCTCTGTGTACCTTAACACCGTAATCAGGACGTTAAATCAGTTAAAGAGTCTCTCCGAAACAGACACAAGCGTCTTCTTCGGCAGATTTGGTCTTCGCATCTGTCAAACATAAACAAGGTACCTGCGAATAACTAGCCGTCAAGGCGGACGCTGACTTCTGAATCTCCTGTGTCTTTATAACCGAATTGTTCTTAGTACAGTTAAAATCGTCTCGAATGACAGAGATCCTCTCCTAAAAATGGTAAGGAACCACGAGATGATTGGTGAAGGAGCGTTCCTTTACATAGCCGCTGAGCAAGCAGCCGAGACCCTTGGCCTGAATTTTAACATAGGAAGTGAGGACTGTACCCAAAATATTAGGTACAAGTAATTATCCTTGTGATAGTTGCTCACGGAGGTGCGAAACTATTACTGGTTCTTATCCTCAAAGCCATACCCGCTCGCCAAAAATATACCAAGGCACTTGCGAGATGAATGCAGAAAGCTGTCATCCTTGGGTCGCTTCTTGTCCTCAAAACCCACGTGGGTTTTGCCGGCCGGTCATTGTGATTCCATCGTGTCCTGTGACCACTCATCTCACGGTTAAACAAACAAAACAAGCAAAAGGTTAAACAACCACCGCAGGTTCTCACTGGGAGAAACTGCCATCTAAAAATGACATCGGCTCTCAGTAAAACCGCAGTAAATCACACTTATGGCCACGTCTCACGGCCGTAAAATGGGTGACATGATGAAATTACCACGACAGGACGACGAAACCATCGTGTGACTTGAGGACACAAAGCGACCCTAGGATTACAGCTTTCTGCATCCATCTCGGAAGTGCCTTTGCATATTTCTGGGACGCGAGAATGGCTTCAAAGTTACAAACTTCGTTTCTCGAAGTCTTGGACAACAACGTCAGGCCTCGAGTGCGCAACGGAGACTGCCATCCGAAAATCGTATTTTCAGAAAATTTGACACTTCTACTCTTAGACAATTGATTCTATCTCCCTTGGAGCGTTCGGAACAACAGGGTGCCGGCCAACACTGTAAGAGTGACGATGATGGTAATAGAGGACTCTTAGGGCCGCATTATATCTGCGCAGATATACATTTTTCCCGCATGAGTGGGACACCCAGATTGTATGTGTTCTTGATACTCTGCGTTTGCATGACACGCTCTGCACCTATCGCTGGAAACTGCTTCACATAAAATGCCGTCACGGTATAGTAAGGTGGAAATAACACCGTCCTGGCACGCGAAAATGAAACCTTCGGTACCTGAATTAAGGCCTGATGATCTGAGAAAAGCAAAGGTTCGCTCCTTCGACAAGGACTGTTTTTCTACATTCCTTGAACAATTGCGTGCATTTCGTTGTCTAGTAGCTCTTGGTGGAATTTTTCAACATCTGCATTCTTCACTTCGCCTTTCAGAAGTTAAGCATCTAGATGGAGTAACGCACTATTCTTACTCCTGATGCTAAAATTCAGGCCAAGGGTCTTACTCGCCTGCTCCGCGGCTTTGTAAAGGAACGCTTCTTTGCCAATCATCTCATGATTCCTGACCATTTTTAGAAGAGTATCTTTTGCATTGACAACGATGTAATCTGTACTAAGAAAAATTCGGTTATGAAGACGTTGAAGATTCAGAATTCCGCGTTCTCATTGACGGCGTGAGATGTATAATCGCGAAACAGACGAATTGATATGCAAGCTTTTATGCATATGTATGATCTTACGTGTGGTGACATCAAGGGCCGTAAGCCCGTTCGTCGTCTAGTGAACCACCTAAACGCGTAGATTAGAACCGAGAAGGCAAGAATGTTATTCGCAGATACCTTATTCAACGCCGACAGATTTGATGACGAAATCTGCCGAAGAAGATGCTTGTATCTGCTATAGAATTTATAGCAGTTTGAAGTTTCCTATCTGCAGAGGCAGAGATCTTCAAGTCATCCGCATAAAATACATGAGTGACCATATGCTTGCGATGGTTGGTATCACCACATAGGTATCCAGAATAATTTCGTAGTGCGATAGATAGAGGCAAAAGTGTGATGCAAAAAAGCAAGGGGCTCATGGTATCGCCGTGAAAGACGCCTCGCTGTAAGGTGATGATGTACGTTGTCACACGATAATTTCCAGATGAGATAGTAAATCTATTTTTCCAAAGAAGCAACAATCTCTCTATGCATCTCACTACGTGTGGATTCACCACGGTATTCAATCCAGGTCATTGACAGGACACGCTGATCGTCTGCAGCGTCTTTGTAGACGCACCGGTCAATTAGCAGATTTTCTCCACATCTTGCTACACCTTTTTTCGATCCACGTTGTTCGTAAGTCTCTCGCCAAACAAGCTCAATTCTTCGGACAATCCTGTTGTGTTAAACAACCACTGCAGGGTCCACTGAGAGTAACTGCTATCTAAAAGTGACACCGGCTTCCAGTAGGATCGCGGTAAATCCGACTCATGGCCACGTCTCACAACCGTGAGATGAGTGGTCACAGGACACGACGAAATCACAACGACAGAACAACGGTGGTTTGGGCGTATACCCGTATTTTCTGTCAATTCCTGAAGTTTTTTGTCCAAGTATTGCCGTATTTATTGTTTTCCAACCTCCCTGCACTTTCCTCCATTCTTGCTCTTCAGTCTTCCTCCATGGGTTTACTGTTTCTGAAAAATAAATGAGGGTAGGGAAGAGAATAGAGAAAAAAGTTGTTGTATTTTGGTTCAGTTGAGTTTATGACTCAGTTTAATTTTCATGTCGAAGGTGTTGAGTTGTTTTCCATTGCTGTACATTTTGAAAATTTCTGGGGTCCCGATATTTGCAACGATCAGTAATAACTATTGTGCAATAAAAATGCTAATGATAGCTTTAATAATAATTTTATTTTTATCAACGTAGAGTAATTTATCCGTGATTCGAATATCTTATCTTTAGGTCTGACGATAAATGATTACCTGTAATTGTTTCAATTGGTGATGACTAGAGTTTGAAAAATAGTAATAATAATCGTTTTCATATTTAATGGTTTTGTCAAAGTAGAAAAGCTTATTTATTGTTTCAGCTTTTGTCGTTAACGTTTCTGTTGGTGTTCCCTTTTGTATGTTTCAAACCATTCCTTGTATTCCTTGTCTCTGTTCTCTCGATATGTCCTCCATTCCTCCCTGTTTCTTTCTTCTTCCTCCCGCCGTTTATCCTCTCGTTCCTTCCTGGATCTTTCCTGGTATTCGCGTTGTTTCCGTACTTTCTGCCATGAAATGACTCAATGTCTTTCTATTGTTTCGGCCAATTCCTCTTCTTTTCACCTTTCTTCTAGTATCTCTGCTTTCCTTGTTTGGAGGACATAGCTAGAGGACATTAGCTATCTCTTTGCCAAAGTAAGTGCATTGATTTCGTCAAGAAGAAAAATTTCACGAACAATTTTGTGAAATCGTCCATTTTGGCAAAAAACAAAATTCGTAACCGGTTGTGGGCACCTTTCGAAAATTCGCTGAAAATAGGGATATTTGAAGGAAAATGCACCTAATTCTAAAGAATTTTAAGTTTTATTAATTTGAAAGGCATTTAGTGGCTTTTTTCTACTAAAAAATCATTGATGGTACGAATCAGCGTATCAAAATCTATTGGAGCTGATTCCATTGATTTCTTCAGGGTCGTCGCGGCTAAAATAATGCATCTAAAATAATTTTTGAAAAAATACATCAAAATGTCAATGGAATATGCTATTTCGGCATCAATGATGATATCTGACAGTTTTTAAGTCAATACGGTTCCTTTAAATAAAAAAAATGTGCCCACAACCGGTCACATTTAAGTGCCCACAACAGGAATTCACGAACATCATCGGTGCATCAAGAAAATGTGATGTTTTATAACTTGCAGAGAACTCGATGTGACATCTTGAATCACAACGAAAAGACTGTAGAAATAT
This sequence comes from Andricus grossulariae, assembly GCA_011634705.1. Lineage (NCBI taxonomy): Eukaryota > Metazoa > Arthropoda > Insecta > Hymenoptera > Cynipidae > Andricus > Andricus grossulariae. The sequence continues at coordinate 12,057 of JAABKJ010001604.1, forward strand.
CAATAACACTCACCTGTTTGAAATTACTTACTTTGATTTATCGCAGTTTTTAAACATTGATAAATTACAAGTGTGTTATTTTTTACATACCTTTTTCAATATGAACGCAGCTAATGCACAAATCATCTATTTACGTTGATAATACCTCGAAAGCTGCTTACTTCTGTCAAAATACAAGGAGGCCACCAGTCAGATCCGCAATATTTGTATTCTGTCAGCTGTTGAGCCGAGGAACTCACAACCGGAGAGTGCCCGCAACTGGTGAGTCTCCCGTATATATTTCCCAGGTTGCTCTGTTGGCTTGTTTAATATGGTGGAGTTTTGCCTCCAGCATTACGTCCTTAGCCACTTGTTCTTTCATATACCGTGGAGGCTCTGTAGTGTCTTCTACTGCTCCTTCCACTGCTCCCTTCGTTTCATCTTCCGGTTCCCAGTTTTTTAGTGCCTGCCTAATATGTTTGTGGAGGCGGTACCTCAGGTATTTTCCTTCGGCCCCTCCGAGCGTCTTTGGAGCCACTCTCAAGCTTGTCATCTTGGCAGGTGGTCCTCGTAATTGGCCATCTGGATGACGTTTTGACATAAGTAGCAGGTTTTTGCAGGATTCATTGTGCTGAAAGGGTGAAAATTCGTATTGTCTGATTTTGTCTTTGGAGTCTGTCTGAATGGATGTTTTCTGAATACTTGAAAGGATCGAGTTGTTTCGCTTATTTTTGGAGTCGTTTTGTGTAACTTGTGCTAATGATCCATTGCCTTATTTCCATTGCTTAAATCTAAATTGTTTAAATATAAATTAATTAGTTTTTGTGTGCCTATGTGCTCTTTTCTAATTTAAAGTCATTCATATTACATTCTCCAATGCTTTTTACCTTTATGTTTTTTCAGTTCGTAAATCGTTGAAGAAATTTTCTTTTTGATCACAAAAGGACCTTCATACTGGTCGAATAATTTTCCTGTCTTTTTATCCACTTTATTTGATAGGTTGGTTTCCCTTTTTAAAATCCTATCTCCTCTTTTGTATTCTATGGGCCTTCTTCTTAAATTATAAATGCTAGCTTGTCTATTATTTGATGGGTCGAAAATTTTCTGGACTTCCTCTTTAATGATTTGCCATTTTCTTAATCTATACGTCCAGTTGTCCACGTTTTGGAACTCGATTTTTCTATCGTTTTCTATACTTTTTCTGAGCGACTTAGTTGGTTCTAGTTCGCGACCTAAATTTAGAAATGCCGGGGTGAATTGGGTCGACGAATTTTTGCTAGTGTTTATTGCAAACTGCAAATCGCCTATATGTTCGTCCCAGGTGGAATGATCGTTATCTAGATAGGTTTTAATAATTTATTTAATTATCATATTGTAACGTTCGGTTGGGTTGGCTTGGGGGCAATATTTTGCTGTTTCGGTATGTCTGATACTGAATTTTTTCGTTTAAATCTCTTAAAGTTTTGTTGGCGAATTCCGTGTCATTATCAGTGTGGAGGATCCGCGGTATTCCCCAACGCGAAATGAAACGCTTATGAAATACCGACTGTATTGTGATCCCGTTAGCTTTTCTTATCGAGATTATCTCTGCTCATTTTGTGAAAAGATCCACAAAAACTAACGAATAATAATTCTTTCTCTTTTTGGAAATCGGTAACGGACCCATGATATCTGCAGCAATCATGGTTGATGGTTCATCCACGATTCTTTTTCCCATTAGCCCTCATTTCGGTTGGTTACTCGGTTTGGTTCTTTGAAATGTTTTACAATTTTTTACGTATTTGATTATCTCCGAATACATCCCTGACCAGAAGTAGTACTCGGAATTTCTCGCGTGCGTTTTTTCGAAACCTGAGTGTCCTGCTGGTATGTCATCGTGGTTCTGTTTTGTCGGCGCCGTCCGCTTTTGGTTTTTCTACGCTATAAGCTAACGCAAATGCTATTTTTTTTGCTGGTTCTCCTGATCTCGAGAGAGCATCAGGGACGAAATGTGAACTACCTTTTCAATATATGACTGCATAGTCATATTCTAATAATTCCAAGGCCCATCTGGCTAATCGGCCAGTGGGGTTTTTCAGGTTATGGAGCTACTTCAACGCTAAGTGGTACGTTATTACTTTATAGATGTACCCTTCTAAATATAGCCTGAATTTTCATATGGCCAAAACCACCGCTAGGCATTCTTTTTCGGATGCTGAGTACCGAGATTCCGCGCCGTTTAAAAGGGTTTGAGGGTTGAGTAAAATCTGGAGCTGTCATAATTGGTGCTGCCGTTAAAAGGTCTTTAATTTTTTAGAAGGCGTCACCTTGCTCTGATACCCAATTCCATGATTCACCTTTTTTAAATTATCCGTTTATTGGTTCTATTATTTCGGCAAAGTGTTGGATAAATTTTCTGTACCAACTTACCATCCCTAGTATGCGCTGTAATTGTTTAATGTTTTTAGGTTTAAGGAATTCTAGGATTGTCTGGAGCATTCGTTAAACCAAATTACATTCTCTTATATTAGAACGTTCCTTTTCCAGGGACTGTGAACGCTGTTATCGGTTTTGAGCTTTCTTCTATGGGTATTTGTAAGTGAGCTAGTTTTGAATCAATTTTCGAAATAAAGTTTGCTGATCCTAAGGTGTTTAATATTTCTGTCATGAGTGGGATTGGGTAGAGGTTCTTTTTTGTAATATTATCAACATTCCTGAAATCTAAACAGACTCTATAATCTTTCACTGTTTCTTTTCTTATAATAACTATAGGGTTAGACCAATCAGAACAGGAGGGTTCTGTTACATCCTCTTCTAATAGTTTATCAACTGTTTGATAAATTACTTCTTTTATTTTAGGGGTCACGTGGTAGTATCGCTGTTTTATGGGATCGTGGCCCTGCACGTCAATTTTAGGTTTCGTTAAGTGGGTTGCCCTATGTTCTTTTCCCTGCTCTATTTTTAGTCTGTTTTCTAAAAGTTTCTTAGTTTGGATTGTTGGCTTTGGTTAAGCTCAACAATGCCTTCGCAAATTTCTGAAGGATAATTGTTATGTTTGTTAATTCTTCCTAAACTGTCCGTGATATTATTTAATTGATTTCCTTAATTTCTAAAATAAATCCATGGGTTTATATTATCGCTTTCTGATATCTCGTTGGCTTTTGAGATTCGTTTTTTGTTTTTCTTTCCGATTGTTAACTTTGTTATTTTCCCAAGGGTTACAATCGCTATCTTTGTATTCGGTCTCGTATTTACTATTGTAATAAATTTTTCCTGGAATATTTTTTATACCCTTTTTCCTGATTCTAGGTTTACCTACGTTAAATAAGTCGTGTGAGCTTGAGTCGTCGCTAGTGTCTTGGGTGGGGATGCTCTCTAGGGGTTGGAATTTATTGCTCGTGGGGATGCTTATTAAGCTTGAGATATCTTTCGTCAGATTTGTTACAGGAATTTGGGCATTTTGTGTTTTTGAAGATTGGTTAGAATTGATAGGTAATAGGGGAATTTCGCTATCTTTTACAGTTAGGTTACTTTGAGTGTGCTCTCTTGTACTTTTGAGGTTCATACTACCGTAGAATTTTGATTTCCTATCTGAAATCCTATTTTCTTCTTTTTTAGTTAATGGTTTATCCCTAATATTTACATTTTTCGTTTCCTTACTTTCTTTGACTTTAATGTTAGGTTTAGTTTCGTTTTTATCATTAATTATTGGGGAGGGTAAAGCATTTGGGAGTTCTTTCATATGATAGTGTGTAGAAGGGGCTCCCTGATGACCACCAAGTTTGTGAGTCATAGTTTTAGGCTCCGGAAGCTACGATCTTGGTTCCTTAAAGCAACCAATCCCGACACAACTGGAACGTGTTCGTCATCCACTTCTGCACGTTCTGTCCTAGAAGGTAAGCAAGAGCGGGAAATTTACGCGAGAGAACATCGTTCAACACTGTTCACTGGAGTCAGGTCTCTAGCCGAGCATGACCTTACGCGGCAGACGGGACAGTTGGAGATGAAAATTTCACCTCTGGATACTTTTTGAGAGTTTTTCAAAATATTATTATCATTATTTTATTACTTATAATATAGTCCAGAAGTTGTCGAACAGAAAACAAAAATTTTTTTATTCATTTTAAAAATAGTGATGGTAAAGTAGAAGAAAATTACGCAGGAACTGTTTAGTTTCTTCTAATCTTTATTATTTATTATTTGCATGTTTCAAGATGATATTTGTCATAAAAGAATTTGAAGCACAACGTTTCATTGCAACGAGCGCAATTTATAAATGCAACCTCATTGCAATCGCAGTTTTTTCGGGTAATAGTTGAAGGGAAACAAGTTTCATTTACGTTGACAAAGGCAACTCTATTTGGAAATAACTTGCAAGCATACCACGCGTATTTTAACTTCTGGACTTTATTATAATCAATTAAATAATACTACTAATAATAATAATAATATAATTTATAAATATTTATAATAATTTATATTATATTTATATTCATATTTTATATTGTATTATTATATTTATTTTCAATAATTATAATTACAATTAAATATAGTGAATAACATATTTAATATAATTAGTTAATTGAATTGGAAAATTCAAAAACGGGAGGAAAAAAATTAAATCACCCTGAGGGGTTATGAAATAATTATTTAACATGTTTTTAATAAAAAGAGCAAAAGAAAAATCGCCAAAAAGATTCGAACGCGCGACAGCGTGCTCCTCAGCCAACCACCTTACTGCTGTACCACTGATTTCGATTGGGAAAATCTCGTGAGCCACGGTAGATACGGTATAGCACGAAAATCGTGATTTTCAAAAATTCAATAAAAAAAACGAGGGCCCAATTACAAGCAAGCCGCTATATGTGTTTAACATTTTTCGGCGTTCTATCGATTTATACTAGTCTCATCTCAAAGTCAATGTCGCAGAGCAGGCCTTAACCTGCCAGCCTCCTGCGACGTGCCACTATGATGATGTCGTCTCCGAGAAAGGGTTAACATGTAGGAAAAATGAGAATTCGGAACCCGGATAAGAGAGTAGTATCAACTGTTAAAGGCTCAATCAAGAAACCTTTCATGAAGTCATTTACCGGGTAGTTCTGATCAAACGTTTGAATCGGAGAGGGAATAATTCTAAGCCGCCGAAGGATCTTAGTTTGAATCAGATTCCGAATGATGTAGAAGTCCTTCCATCATGCCTGGACATTAATCCTGATAGCTTGAGAATACTCTATGTCTCTCTTCCTCCTGAGACTTGTAATCTCCTCCGAAATATTATATATATATATATATATATATAAATAATATTTTGTATAATAATATAGTTATACAATAACGTAATAATTATGTTTGTTAATATCAATATATTCTTATATCAATATTTATGATTGTAATATGATTTATATTTGAATAAATATTTTAACAAAAATTACAATTACAGAAAAAACCACAATTCGCTAGCACTTATCTAAATGAAGATAGTTATAGATAATCATAAATTGTTTAAACAACTATTTTTGTTAACTTTCATTATGAATTATCTCACTAAGTGAAAAGTGGACAAAAAGCTAAAAATTTCCGAAAAAAATTAAGTATCAAGTCACTTTAAGTGAAAAATAGACAAATGGTTGAAAATTTCAGAAAAACCACAACTTTCTAGCAGTATCCAAAGAGAATATTATTAAAAATAATGATAATTTGTTTCGGTTATTACGTTTGTTAACATTAATTAACTATTACCCAACTCTAATTGAAAATTGGACAAAAAGTGGAAAATTGTTGAAAAAACTGCTACTTTCTATCTCCATTCTAAGAGAAAATTTCTGAAAACAATAATAGATTGTTGAAACAATTCATTGAGAAACATAATTATCAGTATAGAGTAGTATTTTATGTATTAGAAACAATTTGCAGAAAAAACCCGCAAAAAAGTCTAATTAGCGCTTAAAACTCGCAAAACCCATTTTTCACTTATGTGGTTTTTTTGGGACCCTATAAAAGACTTATGAAAGTGATATTTGGAAAGTAATATTTTATTCGTATTCTATGGCTAATTGTAAAAATAATTTTTGAGTTTCAACTCGAATTATTTATTTTTATGACGATTCTGAGTAAAATTTACAAAAACGTCTTTTTTTCTTATGGGAAATACGTGTTAAACTTTATGTGGTTTGCGCCACCTCTAAGTATAATTTTTTTTCAAGAAAAAAGAATGGATTTTTTTTCGGATTCGAACAAATTTCTGGACGATTTTTATGAAAATTAAAAAAAAAAAAAAATTGGTACACCCTAATTAACATTCAGTAACACAGTCATCACTGTTACATTAATGATAAAAGCGATGGATTTTAAAATTATATCAAACTCATTAAAAATCCAAATTTTCGATATAAATGTTTGAATCTTTTCAAGGATCTTCAAAAGTTTTAAGCAAATGAAAAAAATTTCCTTATGATTGCTGGGAAAATTTTAAATGTTTTGTTAGTTTGAAAAATTAATGATCAGAGATTTAAAACAAAATTTTTAATCAATGAATAAAAATTAAGAAATTATCAATTTGGAAAAAAAATTTGAGAAAGTTCAAGATATATTTAAAAGCTTCGCAAAGATTCCAAGATAATGTAAAACTTGAAAAGATTAAGAACTTTTAAAACAAATTGTAGATTTTAAAGAATCCGAAAAAAAATTTTAGAAGTCTTTTAAGAATTTGGAAAGGTTTCAAAGGAACAACATTTTTCTATCAAAATTCCTAGAAAAACTGAAAATAATTAATTTGTTGAAAAAATAATTTCAAAAGAATATTTAAAAAGATTTGCAAAATTTTCAAAAAAGAATCGGGCAGATTTTAAGGCAATTTTTTTAATCGCGCAGGATTTTCGAAAAATTGTAGGATAAATTCGAGTTCAATGATAATAACATTGCTTTCATTAGATTCCTGGAAAATTTTTTAATTATTTTTTTTAAACAAATTTGGAACTTACTTAAAGACTTAAAAAAAAAAGAATTAAAGACTGACTTACTTAAAGAGAATTAAAACTTACTTCTTTGCGGAAAAAGCACATTCTTAAGTTGAAAATGCAACCATTTTGTAGATAATTCACCTTTTTTTTTCAAAATTTAGGATTTTTTTCTTCAATTCATGTATTTTGTTAAAATTTTGTACTTCGGGCTCAAAAATAAAGCAGTCTGCTAGAAAATTCAACAATTTGGTTCAAATCATCGTTTTGGGCTGAAAATATAAATATTTAATTCAAAATTCACCTTTTCTGTTTGAAAATTCGGCTGCTTGTTTGAAAAGTAAACTTTTTCGTTAAAAATTCATTTCTCTTAGGTTTACCTCTTTAGTTCAAAATTTAAGTATATTCTTCAAACTTTATTTGTTCAATTGAAAATTGAGTCCTTTTTGGTAGAAAATTAATCGTGATGATTGAAATTTTATCACTTTGGTTGAGGATTTATGGGGTCATATTTGCAAAGTAATATTTTATTCGTATTCTATGGCTAATTATGGAAATAAATGTTGAGTTTCAATTCGACTCAACTCATATTGAGGATTCTGAATAAAATTTACAAAAACGTCTTTTTTTTATGAGAAATGCATCTTAAACTTCATGGGGCTCGCGCCACCTCTAAATATTATGTTTTTTTTCAAATTGATACATTTTTTTGTGGATTAGAATAAATCTCCGGGCTATATGCATAGAAATTCGAGAAAAAAAATCCCAATGGTTGAACCACCCTATTCTTGACCGTGAGATAACTTTAGTACATCCTTAAGGTACAAGGTAGTTTTCAATACAACCCTAGCTTGAAAATACTTGTAGGAAATATCTAATTAAATAGATATTTTCTTGAGTACAAACGGATAATTGTAGGTATAATTGATCCACGACTTCTTAGTTGATTTTAAAGAGGAAAGCTCAGCTGTTACTCCCTGATAAATAGGGTACTTCCGAAAGTTCTTTGATCATTAGTCAAACCGCAGAGTATTCTTTTGAAATAAAATAGCTACCCCGAACCATAATTGTTCGACCGGGTAGCAAAGGGCGGGAAAAATCGTGCGTTTCGAAAGCCGTTACACTCGTTCACTTTTACGTCTGTAATTGCAGCCCATGGCAAGTTTCTTATGGGAGGCGTATAGCTTGTATTCACCCTCTCAGGAAACTATGACTATAAAAGTAGCCAACTAAAGACAAGGTATAAGTCAAGTTCCTTCAGGCAACAAATGCTGGTGTGCTTTTAATTGCTATGCACCTGTCTCTGCCTGATGTACATTCTCTTCAACGATAAAGACTTCATTCCATCAATGTTGCATAAAAGAAGCATTATTTTCTTGCATTTCTGAAGTTTTCTTACGTTGCTGACAACTTTGTTACAAAAAAGTACAAAAAGAGATTAGATTCACAAATATCAACAATAGTGACGAATTTCATGAAACCACAAACAAATTTAAAAGATCGATTCTAAATTTGTTTATTAGTGATTGTCACAGCAGAGGTAATGGTCTAAATGAAAAAACTAAATTTACTCTTGATAAATAAAAGAAACACCCTGGTGGAAAAATGTTTACAAAAATGTATGGGAAACTATTTTCATATGAATCTACAAAGAAATACAATAAATCACGACCAAAATTACAGGAAAGTACAACTTTTTCTATTAGTGAGACGAATTTGGTACTTTTTTCGTATTTTTTTGGTACATTGTTGTATTTTATTGTACAGGAATTTACAGTTTTCACAGCAAAAAAGTTGTTTTTTTAGCGACCTAGAATGACAAATATTATTAATATTAGAGTGACATAATTTTAAATTAGGATGTGTACATGATCGCTATTACAAAGAAGCTTCTATGTCCAAGCTTTAAAGGAATCGTAGAATAATAAAAGACAATAATAAATAATCGATTTTAAATAAAAACCTTACTTTTGAATTTTTTTAAAAATATATAGCATCGATTGGACACCATATATGTCATTTGAGATTTTCATTGCAATGTTCTCAATATTCGTAATCCTAGGTCAAAAAACAACAAAATTTTGACTTCAAATAAAAATTACACAATTGAGAAAGAATTAATTAAAATTAAAAGATTCGAAATCTTAAAGATAACAATTTTTTCATTTGAATTTATAAAAACTGAACCGCATATTAAAACACTTTCGCGTATAAAATGAAAACTTTTCAATTGGACAATTCTTAATTAAAAGCCGTTGAACTGCAAAATTTTAACTTTCATACATTGTACTGTTGAAATGTTTAAAAAAATAGAAATCTACGCTATCATTTTCAATGCTATGAATTTAAGAATGAATAAAAAAAATGATCAATTTTCAAAATTATATCATTTTAAGCATCTTTAAGCTAGAAACATTACCTTATACATGAAAATTTGTTTCGAAAACTTCAAAAATATTCTCTCAAAAATTTGTTTGAAACAAGTCTTTTGAATATTTTTCAGGAATCTAATAATTTTATTATCTTGGAACTCGAGTTTTTCCTATAATTTTTTGAAAATCCTGCAAAATAAAAAAAAAACACCTTAAAATCATCCAGATTCTTTTTTGAAAATTTTGTAAGTTTTATTAAATATCCTTTTAACATTAATTTTACAGAAATCATATTATTTTTAGTTTCTCTAGGAATTTTGATACAAATTTTGAATTCATTTAAAACCTTTCATAATACTTCAAAAGATTATAAATGTTGTGTTCGATATCTTCAAAAATCTACATTGTGTTTTAAATATTTTAAAATCTTTTCACGTTTTAAATTATTTCGGAATCTTTTCAAAACTTCGAAATTTATGTTGAACTTACTCGATTATTTTCCAAATTATTAATTGTTCAATTGTCATTTATCATTCAAAAAAATTCTCCCGTCTTTTTGAATATCCTCCTAGAATTAATTTTCCAAATAAAAAATCATTTTAAATTTTCCCAGCAAACCTAAGATTTTTTTTTATTCTCTTAAAACCTACAAGGATGCTTAAAAAGCTTCAAAATTTTATTTCGAAATATTCAAAAATCTAAATATATTTTTTTATTTTTCGAAATCATTTCCAGTTTTAAATTAACTTTGGGTCTTCTCAAAACTTGTAAATATCTCTTAAACTAACTGCAATTTTTTTCAAATTATTAATTTTTAAATTTTTATTCATGCACCAAAATTCAATAACTTCACTTACATATTACAAATTTGTTAAATAGAACAACTAAAATTGTAACCTTCAATGTTTTAATTTCACACTGAAATATTAACGATTCAAGACTTTATATATTAAATGATTCAGTTAGAAATTTTTCAGTTTTTGATATTTTATTTATAATTGCTTATTTTAAATGAAAAATAAAATATGTCTAAATATTGAAAAAAATGTCTTCCTTAATTAAAAAATTTCAAATTAAATTTGTTCTAAATGGAAATTTTAGATTGAAACAATATTTGAATAGGATTTGTAATTGAATAAGAGCGTTTAATTTTTCAAATTGTTTTTAAATTAAGAATAGTTTATAAAATTTTAAAAGTTCTCGGTAAAAGTGTTTTTTTTTCAATCAGTAGTTTCTTGTACAAACTTATATATATATATATCTCATATCTTACGCAAATTGACAGTAAAGTACAAGTTGAAATGTTGATGCGGATTCTAAAGTATTGTTTGTAAAGTTTATATTTTTTATTCAAATTTGTATATTTCTACAATAAACTACCAGTATATCAAACATAATTTTAAGAACCGTTCCCCAATATTTCAACTTTCGTGAAATCTTGTATTTTTTGTAAAAATTTGTAATTTTCTACAATATTTTACGTAAAATAAAAGCGTTTCAATGAGAGAAAACACCAAAATTAAAAAAATGTAAAATTTTGTACTTTCCTCTATTATCTTGTAGATTTTTACAACAAAGTAAAAAAATATTAATAAAAAGTGATACAAACTTTCGAATTATAGAAACTTGTACTTTATTATTATTTTTTTTTACTTTTCTACAAAAAAATATAAAAGAAAATAATAATAGTACAATAGCAATTCAATATTTTCATATTTATATTATATTATTATATTATAATATTTATTCATTTTCGAAAAAAGTGTTCTCGAGCTTTTGAGGTCGACTTATATCTAAATATGTCAGAAAAGTAGATTTGTAAATTTGGGTAATTACAAACCTCGTTCTATTAAAAAGCAAAATTACATAAAAGTACAACTTGTGTCTACTGTTCAGATGAATTCAGTACTTTTTAGGATGATATCCTAAAATATTTGAGACACTTCGAAATCCCTTTAAATGATTAAATTCAATCAAAAATTTTCTAAAATAACTCAAATCCTTTCAAAATCCACTTAATTACTGAAATCAATTAAAACTTCCTTGGAATTGTTGTAAACAACAAGAAAATGATGGCAATGCTTAATGACAGAAACAGTTTGGAAATAAAAGAAAGTAAGCCTCTGAAAAAATTACAAAAAGGTACCTCTGATATTTTTGATAAATTTATATTAGAAGGCTATCTTGGTAATGTTAACAAATGTGATATTTATACTGTAAAAACAGTTCTCTCTTTATCCTATGGTTTAATTGAAGCGCATAAGGTTCATTACCTATTAAGACCTGCAAAACAAAAATAGGCTCTCTGAAAAAGAAAGTAGAAGAATTAATTTAGTAGCATCATTAAAAAATCAATGAAGATTTGAAAAACTCATTAAAAAATAGTACAGTTTTCCTTCATCTTATTGAAGGAATCACAATTCCACAAGATCATATTTTATCTTCTTTCTATGTAATTGCGTTCTTCCCTAACATTCATGTAGATAAAGTGAAAGACGCAATTAAAAGAGGATGGTAGAGAATAAAATAAGACTAAAATTTCATATAAGAAGTTTAATAAAGCAATCGATGTTGTTTTTCATTCTATTTACTTGCAATTTGATGGAAGATTCTATAAACAAATAGTTGGAACACCAATAGGATCTGTTCTTTCACATACTCTAGCTGAAATTGTTACGAAAGACTTAGAGAATACATTTTTTAATAATATAAAAAAATATAGTGAGTGATAAATCAGAAAAAGTAGCTTGAATGTCTTTTTAATGCGAGATATGTTGACGATACAGTACTATGTGTAAAGGCAAGTAAAATTGACATCCTTTTAAATGCTTCTAATAGTATACACCCAAGACTGCAATTTACTTTAGAAATAAACAAGGACAATCAACTCAATTATCTGGACTTGACACTAATCAAAACAAACATTGGTGAAACTATAACTGATTGTTATAGAAAACCATCATTTTTAGGACGTAGCTTGAGGTTTCTTTCAAATCATCTGATAGAAAATAAAATTCCGATTGTGAAAAATATGGTAGATAGCGCTATGAATTTGTCAGACATAAACTTCCATATAAAAAATATAGAATTATACGAACAGATTCTTTTTTTGAACCATTATCATTATTTTCTTCATATAAGTAAAAAAACAGAATTCAGCAGATAAATCAGGAAGACAACAAAAGTCTTCAAGAGCCTTGAGATAAGGAAAAATGGGCTCACATACAATTTATAGAATTGCATTCAAAAGTAACAGAAATATTAAACTGGGAAAGGACATGCGAGAAAAAATGAAACAACAAAGTGCAGTTTCTAAAATAATATCTAGGGGCTGGAAGGCAGTATACATATATAGGCCAAAAAAGAAGGCCGGTAAGGATAAGAAGAGATGAATATCAAAATGATTTTTATAGAAATGAGAAACATCATAGCGTTCTTTCAAGACATAGAATCACACATGGCCATGACTTTGATTGTGATGATGTGAAAATCTTATATGATAAAAGAAAACGAAAAAAGAGGGAATTTATGGAAATGTTATACATAAAAAGATCTTTTAAAATACAATAAACCTATTTTCCCCTCTTTATTCTTTTGTTATATGTATGTCACTAATGAAGCGTTTACAGTGCTATTTAAAAACATATGTTTCATTTAAAGTCTTTTTTTCCAATTATTTTGCACAAATTAAACTTTTTGATTATATGTTTTTTAAAACTGATTTTTGTATTCATAATATATTTGAGCCTCATTGTTCAAAAATAACTTCACGCACAATTTTACCTTGTTAATATTGTGTTTCGAAACTTCCTTTCGAAAAAAAAAATAATAAAACCATTTTTACCGGAACGTATAAATAAATTCAATACATTACAACAAATACTGCTGCGAAGTAATATGGCTGTATTCACTATGGATGTACTTGTCTGTGCTCATTTCATGAGCATTTTCCTTCCTCATAGGTGTCAAATAAATTTTCTTAATCAAAGACGGAGGGTTTTCTCTGACAAAAAAGAAAAATGGATACTTCCAATATTTTTCAAGCTTATGCTTCTGTCCTACCAAACATCCTATTTTCAGAAAATCAGAGAGCCCATCAAGATGTCAATCTATGTTGTTCCAGTAAACAAGTTTTAACTCACGGTAGTGTTATATGTTCTAAATTTTTATGAATGTTTATGTTTCCTTTATATAAACAATCTTACGCCTTTTTTCACACTCTCTAAGTCGCTATTAGTTGATTAAGAATGGTCATCGGAAGTAAGTCAATAGGTCAATCAACGCGTTTCAAAGACGTAAACAATTACTTTAAAGACAATACTCTTATATTCTCAATTTGAAAAAATCCTCTTAAAAACGAAGGAAATAATTTTGTTAAAAAATTCAAAAACGATGATGGTAGGTTATGGTGGGTCATGAAAGGTTCTTCAATAGGTCAATCAATGCATCTCGAAGACGCGAACAATTACACAAAATATCTTATTGCTGTATGTTGAATATCAAATTGGTTTTTCTCATATAAACCAGGTCCATCAGACCTGGATGTTAATCGGGGCTACAATTATTCCAAATTTTATGATCATGGTTCTTTTAGTTTTCGACATATAGTGAACAGAGAAAAGTTATACACATACACACGGACATTTTTGAAAATAGTATTTTCGAGCTTCTGGGGTCGAATTATATTTAAATATGTCAGAAAAGTATATTTGTAAATTTGGCTTATCACAAACCTCCTTCTATTAAGAAGCGAAATTACGTAAGGGTACAACTTATGTCTATTGTTTAGATAAATTCAGAACATTCGAGGATTTCGAAGCCCCAGACAAAAACCCTTTAGTTTTGGACGAGTGTCTGTCCAACCATCGAGAAATTAAATGATTCGATGAAACTGATGTAAGTTCAAGGTGAATTAAAAAAATGCAAGTGAATTGAAAAAAATTTTAAAATGTGAGAAAAATAATAGAATTCAGTAAGTTTGAAATAAGTAGAGAAATTCTCAGAAATTTAATGGAATTCCTAAAAATCTAAGGTGAGTTTAAAAGCCTGCAGGTTGACTTTAACAAAAACTAAAATAAAATTTTTATAATCCATTGAATTGAGTAGAGTTAGAAGAATTTAAAAGAATTCACGATAAATTGATAAGAATTCAGGTTGAATTCCGAATGAATTTAAATAAATTACGAAAAAATGGAAAATCTCTTCACATCTTGGAAACACTACGAAATCCCTTACTCTTTGTGAATAAATTCTTTAAAATCCATTAAAGTATCATAAAATCCCATGAAATTATATGTAATCTGAAACTATGTCCTAAAATCTTGAAAATTTTATTAAAAATCCTTCAAACTATCTTGATTTTCGGAAATCTTATAAAATGTCTCAACATTTTTTAAAATATCCTGAAACCTTATAGGTCCTATAACATCGCGCCATATCTTCCAAAATTCTAGAAATTCTTTCAATTCCCATGGAAGTTTTTTTGAATACCTCAAAATCATTTAAGTCTTTGAAAATTCCCTAAAAATTTTGAAACCTCTTGAAAATTCTTCGGAAGCTTTTAAAATGAGCCTAAATATTTGAAATCCTTTGAAATATTCTAAAAGTTGTTGCAATCTTTTAAAATGCCTTAACTTTTTGAAGCTCTTGAAATTTTTTGGAAGTTTTATAAATACCCTCAAATCTTTGAAATCCTTTCGATTATTCTCAAATTCTTGAAATCTATCAAAAATGTCCTTAAATCCTTTAAAAAATCCTAGAACCTTTATATTTCCTATAAAAACGTTCCATATCTTCCGAGATTCTCGAACATTTTTCGAAATCTTATGTGATTAATTTTACGTCACTCAAAGACATTCAAATCCTTGAAAGTTCTTTGAAAATTTTTCAATTTTTGAAAATACCTTGGAAGTTTTACAAATACCCTACAATTTTTAAAATTCTTTGGATTACCTTCAAATGCATGAAATATTAAAAAAATTCATTGGATGGAATCTTTTTAAATAAATGAACATATTTTTTATCTTTCGAAATCCTTTGCAACTTTTAAAGCTCTTGTATATTGCACTGAAATTTTATAAATAACCTAAAATCTTTCAATTTTTTCAAATACATTTAATTTATTAAAATATTTAAAAATTTTATGAAATATTTTAAAATACACTAAAATATTTCCAAAAAAATTCCGAAATAGAAAATAAGAAACAATAGGCAATCTAATGATATCCTGAAATCCTAGAAAATGTATTACAATCACTTGAGGGATTTTGAAATCCCTTTGAATTATTGAAATCCCTTGAAAATACCATGGAATATTTCAATAAAAAATTTCATAAATTAACTCAAATCTTTTCGAAACCCCACTAATTTACTGAAATCAATTAAAAATTCCTTGGAATTGTTGTAAGCATCCTAAAATTGGTGAAATTCTTTGGCATCTTTTAAAATATCTTAAAATCATTAAAATTTTCAAATAATATTAAAATCCTTGAAAATCTGATAAAATTCCTCGAAGCAAATTCTTTGAAACCCTCTCAAAATTTGTTTCAATCCCTGAAAATCATTCAAATACTTGGCAATATCTTGAAAAAATTTTAATCACTCAAAAATGCTTCCGATTCTTTTCAAAATACAGTAAAATCTGTAAAATTCTTTAGAATACCTTTAAATTATTGAAACCTATTCAAAATACCTTAAAATTTGTTAAATACTTTTAGATATATCAAATCCTTTAAAATAATTTGAAATCCCTTGGGATTTTAAAAAGTGCCCTGAAATCTTAAAAATCGTTTGGATTCACTTCAAAATATTAAAATCTATTTAAAATAGCCTAAGATATTGCAAATCCATAAAAATCTTTTGGAATCCTCTGAAATTTGTTAAAACTCAAAATATATCTTTCTAATTTTTGAAAATCTTAAAAATTCTTCAAAATCTTTGAAAATATTTGGAAATATTTGAAAATCTTTAAAATCCTATAAAGTCTCTCAATTCTTGTGAATTAATTCTTTAAAATCCATTAAGATGTTATGATATCCTTTAAAATTACATGAAATCTGATAATATTTCCTGAAATTTTGGAATTAAAATACCTTGAGAGCTTCTAAAATTACTTAAAATCATTGAACTCCTCGGAAATAATTCAAAATAATTTGGAACCTTTGAAAATATATTCTGAAACCTTATTAATCCTATAAAATCGTTGCATATCATCCGAAATTCCAGGAAATTCTTCGAAACCACATGAAAACTTTTTTAAATATCTAAAAATCATATAAATGCTTTTATAAAACGGTCAAATTTTGAATCAATTCTTAAAACAGTATTAATATTAAAGTTAGAAAAAAGTGTACAACCCTAGCTTGTAAATACTCGAAGGAAATATCTAATTAAATAAATATTTTATTTGGTAACATTTTGGTAACATTGTTTAAATCAATACTTTTTAAATGTTAAAAGAGGAGAAATTTTTCTGTTTATTATTTGTTAAATTTAACTCGGATGAAGGTTTTTCATTATTAATCCGAAAAAGTCTTATTTTGATGTGTTTTTGCAATAAAAAGTTATGGATAACTATTGTGATTTAATATTTTTTTAACTAAAATTAAATTTTCTTGTGGAAAAGATTCATCGGAGAGAAGAATAGCTGAATCGACTATATTCTTCTCAATGTCAATCTTTTGGTGTATGGGAATATTTGACAACAAATTTTAAAGTCTACCGGAATATGTACTTTTTCTTAACGGTTCGTGATAATATCGTTTGAATTTTGTCTGATAATTTTTAAGTTCAAATATCTGATATAATTTTCAGATTCAACTTTAAATGTGAATTTTAACCTTTCGTGATAGCTATTAAAACAAGAAACAATGTTTTCAATTTTTCTTTCGCGACAATAAGAGAAGTGTCATCAACATATCTATAAAAACAAATGGATTTTGACCTTTAAATTTTTTTTAATTTCTATTTCGAGATCTTGCAAGACAATTTCAGCAAGAATACCTGATATCAGAGACCCCATTGGAGTCCCGAATTTTTTATTTAAAAAATTATTATCAAATTGAAAACTAGTAGAATTCATGAGAAAAGAGATAACAGATTCAAAATCATTTTGAAAAATATCAGTAAATTTTTTAATGTGACACCATCTCTTATCGATACCAGAGAGAACCAAATCTAAATGTCTATTAGTAAATAGTGAGATTACATCTAAAGACATAAAAATATGGTTATCTGGAGTTTTAATTTTAATAATATTTTCTCGAAAAGTAATAGAATTTTTAACAAAGGAATTTAATTTTGGAATAGAATCAGATAAGATTTTAGTCATAGTTTTAGCCAAGTAATAAGTTGGAGTGTTAATAAAAGATACCACAGGTCTTAGAGGAAAATTAATTTTATGAAACTTTAGAAAGCCATACATTTTTGCTATATTGGTATTGAAAGTTGACAATGGCTTTATTTTAAAATTACTACTGAAATATCCTTTAGCGTTCTTTTATTGAATCAAAAGTAGAAGTGTGAAGTTTTTTGAAAGGATTAGAAGCGATTTTTTCATATGTACTAGTGTCACTGAGCATTTCGTTAATTTTATCATGATAAGAGGATTTTTTGAGAATGACAGTAGTATTGCCTTTGACTTGATACAATTTTTTGTTATTTTAATATTCTCAGCTATTTCTTTATCGATTATAACTTTATACTTTTATCCAGATATATCTTATCCAATTCGTAGACTGTTTTCTAACTATAATATTAATACTGTTTTTAGAATTGATTCAAAATTTGACCGTTTTATAAAATTGGGGAAAGACCCATTGGAAAAATTAGAACAGTGTAATGTTGTTTATAAATTGG